>APFE030227052.1:0-13289 GCA_000404065.3 Pinus taeda | reverse complement strand
AGTTCTTTCTTACCCTTCACTACAAAGCCTTCAGGTTGCTTCATGTAGATTTCCTCTTCCAAATCCCCATGAAGAAATGTTGTCTTCACATTCATCTGTTCTACCTCAAAATCAAAAGCAGTAGCAACAGATAAAAGTAATATTATAGAAGTTACCTTGGCAACAGGAGAAAAATATCACCAAAATCAATTCCCAGCACCTGGGAATAACCTTTTTCTACCAACCAAGCTTTGTATTTCTCCACCTTCCCTTCTGCATTTCTCTTATGCTTGAACACCCATTTGCTGCCAATGGGTTTCCTTCCAGCCGGCAACTCCACCAGATCCCAAGCCTCATTTTTCGCAAAGATGCCATTTCATCAACCATGGCCTCCTTCAAGATTTTTCCATCCTTTGAATCCACTACTTCTTTCACAGTTATGGGATCATCCTCAGTAACATACAAACCAAAGTTTGAACTAAAAGCAGATGGACTATACCTTTCTGGCTGCCTTCTTTCTCGAGTTGATATTCTCACGGCCGGAGTTTGTGGCTCTTCATCTTCTGATTCCTCCTCTGCTACAGAGTCTGATTCTTCCTCCTTTAGTTCAAACTCTATCTTCAGAGGTTCCTTTGGTTAGACTTCATGTTTAATAACATATTTCACCTCTCTGAACACCACATCTGACTATACACAACCTTCCTTGTTACTGGGTTCCAAAGCTTATAACCCTTTAAACCATCCTTATACCCAATAAAGATGTACTTTTCATATTTACTATCCAACTTGGTTCGTTTCTCCTTTGGAACATGTACATATGCATCACATCCAAATACCCTCAGATGTGAAAGAGAGGGTTTCTTACCAGTCCATACTTCTTGTGGAGTCTTATCCTCCAACGCTGATGAAGGTGACCTGTTGACCAAGTAACATGCAGTATCCACCGCCTCTGCCCAGAATTCCTGTCCTAACCTGGCACCACTGAGCATGCTTCTTGCCCTTTCCATCAATGTCTTGTTCATTCTTTCTGCGACTCTATTTTGCTGAGGTGTATATGGAGTAGTATTTTGCCGTGCTATACCACACTTCTTACAAAATTCTTCAAATTCCTTGCTGCTGAATTCTCCACCATTATCTGTCCTCAGTACCTTTATCTTCTTCTCTGTCTGATTTTCCACTAGAGCCTTAAATTCTTTAAACCTGTCAAAGACTTCAGATTTCTTCTTAAGGAAATATATCCATGTATTCCTTGAGAAGTCATCTATCAATGATACATAGTACACAGACTTACCCAGTGATGGAACTTTTACAGGTCCAAACACATCACTGTGCACAAGCTCTAATATTTGTTTCGTCCTCTTACCACCAGAGGGGAAACTTACCCGATTCTACTTCCCATATACACAATTTTCACAGAAATCAAAATCCAGAGAGCTATTACTCATACCTTCTACCATACCTTTACCATGAAGTATTCGAAGGCCCTTCTCTCCAATATGTCCAAGCCTTTGATGCCACAGCATGGTCTTCTCTCCAGAGACCACTAGATTTTCTGCTCCATTTTCAGGAACCATAGAAATTTTGTCACCCATCAACAACAGTGCTACCTTGCAGCTTGTACAGAGTTCCAATCCGAACTCCCCACATCAATACTAGTGCTCCTCGAACCATCTTGCAAGTATCCTTCTCGAACACTGTCTTTACACTTACATCATCCAACTTGCTTACAGAAATTAGATTTATGGCCAATGCAGGAATATGCAGAACACCCGGAAGGGTTCTAACCCTTCCACCTTGCAACTTCAACTTTACTTTTCCGCGACCAATGATTCTGGCCTTCCTATCATCTCCTAAGAAGACATCACCACCATCGTATTTCTCATACTCGCAGAACCACTCTCTAGGGGGAGTGAAGTGAAAGGATGCACCTGAGTCAATCAACCATGCCTCATGATCTACATGTGTACTTGAAGAAGTCAAGTACACATCCCCACTTTCATCTGAGGTGGTTTTCGCCTCTCCAGAAGGAGCATCATTAGATCCCTTTCCTTTATCAGGAGCTTTAGATTTACACTCCCTTCTGAAGTGCCCTTCCTTTCCGCATTTCCAGCACAACACCTTTGTAGGTTTTCCTGAAGATTTAGATCTCCCTCTAGATTTAAATCTCCCACTCGATGACTTATTTTTGTTTCTGTTCTGGGGCCGTCCTCGTCCACACAAGGCATAACCATTCTGGTTGTCCATATTTTTCTGTCTCATCTCCTCCGTCAGTAAGGCTGAGACTATTTCATCAAACTGCAAAGCAGTTGCATTGCTACCTATGGCAATAACCAGACTACCCCACGAGTCTGGTAGAGAACACAACAAACTGATGCACTTATCTTCATCTGAGACACGAGACACTTGGATTGTATCCTGCATTTTATCACACAAATTTCAATAAGATCAAGCTCCAGAAAGACATTTGATTCAAGTCCCACTTTGATTACCTCAGCATGAACTTGTGCTCCATACTGCAGAGAAAAATATTTGGTGCACAGATTTAGACCACTTTCCAATGTAAATTGGTCTCGCGTGAAATATACAAGATTAATTTTGAAAGTAAAGCTTCAGAGCCTCCTTATTATGGCCTTGCAGGGCACAAGCTAAAATGGTCAGCCTGAAATCTGTAGGCTTCATATGAAATTAAAGCTTTAGAGCCTCCATATTGTGGCCTTGCTAGGTAAAAGCTTAAATGTTTGTTTTCCAAGACACGAAATCCCATTCAAGCATTTTGTCAACGAATTCAACTTCATCTTCAACATTTCCATTTGATATCCTGGGGTGGAGATATTTCCTAGGATTCTTGATTATTTTCATTGTTGAGCAACCTCCTTATTCCCTGGAATCTGGCTTGGGGTGATTTGGTAGCAAGAAAAACCACAGTGCTGCAGAACCTATGGTTGGGTTGGTAAGCCTAGTCCCTAAATCAGTTACCAATTTTATTTGAGGTAAGAATTTTTGATTGAAATATGCATTAAACTTAGGTTAGATTCAAGGTATGTGGCATAATCTTTTATAAGGAAATGTATATCATTGATGGTACTTCTTGATAGTGCATGAATTAATTTGGTGGTTGTAAGAATTCAATTATAGGCTTATGAGTTAAGTTGTGAAGTGTATGTAGGTACACTTTATGATTTAGATATACACTATTTCTTGTCACCTTACAACCATTATGACTATGTACTGATAATTATATCAGCACTCTACTGCAATAAGTAATGACAATTTGTAATGTATCGTTGTTTATTGCTATCCTAACTGTGACATACAATAGTTGTAGCTATTGTATATCTTGAGATCTGCTAGAAAATGCAGATTTGGTAGAAAATTTTTGGGGATTATCATCTTCTATTCTATTGTTGGTACTTTTAATCTCTTTATAGAACATTGGTTTTTTTTATCCAATGGTTTTATCTTCCAGCCCTCGACCACTATAAGAATACATCTGGCTGGTGACATCTTAAATTTAAATTCAGCTTTTATGACTCGTTAAATGGAACAAGTGTCCCTAAAGTGAATTTGTAAGTTTTACACCTTAACTAACACTAAATTATTAATCATTCAGTTATGGACTTGAGGAAACAATGTCAGTTGCTAATTGCCAAATTGTACTGTCACCTCAGATTGGCTGCTGATTTTTTTAGCTTGAAAGTGTTTCATGCACCTTAGTCTAAATGAAACTTTTGTTATGTATACATGTATCTTCTTATATGTTTGTTTGTTAGATCCCCTTGACTTGTAGCAGAATTGACTTTACCCTTAGCGTGAAAAGAACTTATATTAGTCTGATTTGTGGTCATAGTTTTAAAGGGGTCTTAGTTGTTTTATTGGTTCCTATCAACAAAAAAATGTATAGGCATGGGCCATTTATTTTGATTCTCAATTTAGTAAAAAAAAAAATTCTTATTCCTATCTTATATAAGATGAAATCAATTCTGAAAAGGCATTGAATATGATGCATCATTCTTCATAACATTTTGTGTTGAGTTCTTCATCTGTTGAAATGGTGTTTGACGCCAGATGCAATGGGGGAATCCATCAAAATCTAAGCTTTTGACTTACAATGGCCTTTGTGGGTTTTAGGATTCCAGAAGAGACAACTACTAAGTTTATCCATGGTACATTGATTCTATACCAGTTCTTGTCAAGTCATACCATTTTGTGTTGTTTTCAGCAGTTTCATACTTTCTTGGTCCATTTGTGGCTCTCATAGGAGTAGCTTTTATTACACTTTATTTCAATTCTTTTTCCATTGATTTTTTAGTCTAAAAGCCATCTCTAAAGTTGTCTATGGCAAGTGATTTGAAATTATTCTAAGTGAAGCATTTTTGAAGAAATAACAGAAAAATGAGAAGACATTGAGAAATAAATGTGGGAATAAAGCTACTTGTTGTGGGATGTAAAGGGGAAGAGAGAGTGAAAATATGTTGAAATGGTATTTGATGCTAGATGCAATGGGGAAATCCATCAAAATCTAAGCTATGAACATACAATGGCTTTTCTGAGTTTTGGGATTCCAGAAGAGACAATTACCAATTCTATCCATGGTACATTGATTTTATACGAGTTCTCCTTGTCAAGTCATATGGGTTACACTGGGTACTACCTATAAGCCACTTAAGATGGATAGTTGGAGCATTGGCCATCATTGAAATTTTAGCTTACAAGTGACACTAAATTCTCTCCATTTTTCATTATGAAGAAGTATTTCCTTAAATCCTTGTAGTGACTGCGCTTGTCTACTCTAAGGGAAAAGCCACCATCTTCTTCCCCTACCCCATTATGTTGCTTTAGAGTACCATATTCTCCTCCCATTGTAGTTGTGTGCCAATTTGCAACTTATCATAGTTCTCAGTTTGTTAACTTCTCTTCTTCTATGGCCATTCATATACTTGTACCTTTCTCTACATTCTTATTTGATTTATTTGGCACTACCCATGTGTAGTTCTTTGAGGGTTGATGACAGTAAGGATTTATCTCTCTATATGCAATTAGGAATGATTCTTTGAGCAATTTTATGAGATATAGTTGTACCAAATAACAATCGAATCATAATATTTAGCGTTAGGGTCAACTAGCCAAATGATACTTACAAATTGAGGTTTCAACCAATTTCATGCTAAGGCTAAATTGTAGCTATCTTTTTGCATTTTCAAAATTGCATCTCAAATCTGAAAAAACATGGTGCAAATTGAGGGGAGACATAATTTCTCCCTCTAAATATTTTTCAAAAACTTACCATAAAATTTTATGTTTGAGCTCGAGGCCATACTTAGTCAAAGCCATCCTTCACAAAAACTAATTCATGTTTCCTTTTCCATTAAAACCTTTGGCTAGCTATGTTTACTAGGAAATATGGGATATCAAATAGCTAAACTAATTTCTAATAGTGTGTCCATCTTTCAAGATACTTTTGAAGTGTAAAATCCTTTATGCTTATCACTAAGAATTGCAATATTTGCATCTAAACAAAAGTTGGAAGTTTTTTTTTTTTTTTGTTTCCTAGCATGCAGGAGCCGAAAACAAAATGAGCAAATAGAGTTGAGAAGCTAAAGTCAGGTCATTTTAGTAGTGATGATTTAATGGTGTTTCATCTTGCTAGTAACTCCACTATATTTATCTTTTTTTAACTAAGGTACCTCTAGTCTTCCTTATCTATGGGATGTCAATTTCATTGCATCACTTATTCTGAGTTCGTTTTAGCTTATGGAACTACAACAGGTGGGTTAGCATTTCAAGATTCATTTGTGTTTGAGCAAGTTGCATGAGTTGTTTTGCTAATTCCTACCAATAGACCATTGACTTGTCATGTATTTTCTTGCTCAAGATGGAGTAGAGGTAACATCATTCCTCCTTATAGTGTGTTGACCTCTCTTTCTCCTCACAGTTGGAACATGGGATAAGTGGCTCCTCCATGTGATGTTTGTTCCTCTCCTCCCTCTTTTCAATAATTTCATTCTTCTCTCTGCTATGTTGGAGATACCTAATTCCGTATCTATTGCCACACGACGTACACCAAGTAACAAATTATTTCCCATTTATGTTGAATGTATAGAGGCCATAAATTCTTGATCTTTGTAAATCAATATTACTTTCAAGCTACTTTATTTCCCATTAGCAGTTTTGTTTGACACCCTCTTGTTTGTCATCTCAACAAATATTATTATAGTTTTTATAAAAAAAATAGGTGTGGTTTTGTAATTTGTTAAGGCAATTCCCAAACTCATTGTTAATACTTATTAAATTTATTACTTCTTGAACATTTCTTCTATTGAGGACATGTAGATTTAGGATAAACTTGTCCTTCTCAAAAAGTTTCTCTTCAAGTTGAGAAATGGTATTTTGCTTCATGGCATTAATAGTTTTCAATATATTAATTTCATTAAAAGTAGAAAGAAATAAAAAATATATTACTGTCCACGAATGACCAAGTTAGGTCAACGAGAATTTAAATTACATCCAACAAAAAAAAAAATCTTCTAAACCCCAGTCTTACAATAGCACCTTGAGCCTTAGGTTATCTTAGAAACCACTTCGAGTTAAGTAAGGGAGTGTGTTACATGGGATGACATAGTTATCATTGAGAGGTAGAGAGTGCTCTCCTTGTATCAATGCAATTGCATATTTGGATATTCAAGGTCTAATTTTTTAAAGTCTTATTCTTTAAAGGATGCTAGCTCAATGGAAGGGCACTTGTATTACAAGAAGGAGGTTGGTGGTTCAATTCCATCGTGCCTTGATATTCATATGGAACGATGACTAGCTTTTGTTGACAAAGGCTCTTTTGGCCATCACTAATGAGCTTATCGTGACATTTTTCAACCCTCGCCAAAATATGAAATGGTGATGTTCAATGAAACCCACCACACATATGCATCAATAGTGATGGCCATAAAAGGTCCATCACCATAAATCAATGTTGTTCATATCAAATGATGATTTTCAATGAACGTCACCATATATATGCATAAATAGTGATGACCATGAAAGTTCCATCACAGTAAATCATTGTTGTTCATATGAAATGGTGACGATCAATAACCATCATTATAATAAATATTCATGACAGACCTTGAATGTCAGTGATGCCACCTTTAGTGATGTTCACTTTTTTTGTGATGGAGGCTAAGGTTTGTCACCATTGCTCATATAAAATGGTGACGGTCAATATCCGAAATTGTAAATCGTTATTGGTGATCGACCTTGAATGTCACCACAACATCTATAGTTTTGGTGACTCCACCTTGGGTGACATTCAGTTTTTGGTGACGAAGGCTCTTTTGACCATCACCAATGAGCTTATGGTAACATTTTTTACTGTCACCAATGTCCCTTTTCCTTGTAATTAGTAGTACATAGAATTAATTAATTTTTGAATGCTAAGTGTGAATTCCATCTTTCCACATTTTCATACTAAATTAATTCTCTCAACAATTTGTATGTTGCTTCCTATCATTAGAATGTTTGCATAATGCAATATGTTATAAACATGATTATTAAATTGCGCTAAAAAATACTGCAATACATCACATTGAAATTGATAAATGAGATTTGGTATTGTATATTGGCTTTGAAGTGCATAAACATTGATTACACGACATTGCATGTTGGATTTGAAGTGCATAAAAGTTGACTGCACAACATTGTATATTGGATTTGAACTTTTCATATTCACTTTCTGTATCCAAGGAAATTTATGCACTTCCTCATGTGTTCTGAGGAAACACATGGAGTGTAAAGTCTTTGGTGTGGAAGAAGATGATTTTGTGGGAGTACAGAGCAATCATTGTCCAACTCTTTCACACATTCGCACATTCCCAATTATTATATTAAACTAGATTCTAATCATGACATAAACCAAAAGAGCTATTTGACAATAGTCAAGTTCTCCAACTAGAATGTTAAAGGTAATGTTAAGATTACTTGAAAATGAAAGAAACAAGAATTACACGCATAACCCTCCTTGACATTATTTATATCTCTCTTTTCTCCTCTCTGTATATCAAAAGTCCTGATGATGAGTCTTGGTATAGGCTCGAAATGTCGACAAAAGAATGAAGAACACTGTGGATCATCCGAATTCTGTTTCTCAAAAACCACTCCACAGAAACCTACAAACTAAGAATTATACCATTACTATATTGCTTAACAATGTAAAAAAATAAAATCATCATTGTACACTCTATTAAATAGAAAGAGTATCACTGGAAAATTATTCATTGATTATAACCAAGTTGTAATATTGTCTGACTAGTTATAGAATTTTCCAATTTGATAAATAAATAAAACACTGTAAGGAATGAGAGTGCAACGAAGTAGACATAGTACTTATAATAGAAATAGAACAACACTTGTACACATCCGCATATTCTTTACACCACTTGTGCATCTTTCATTGCTTTCGGACTTGTGGAACCAAAAATTAGCTTAAGTTGTGATAATACATTTTGACTATTGTCGAAAAAATTTCCCAGTTTGCCTCATGTGTACATCCATACTTATGCATGTCCATCCTACCAATATTAACATCACATTGGCATAAGATATTTAATTAACCAAAATAGATCGAGTTTTAGGATATTAATAAAATATTATGTTTATATCGATTCCTAAAGTGTCTTAAATGGAGCAAACATTGCTAGTATTAACATTCTCATTGTTCGGAGTGCTAAGAAGAAGTCAAAGATTTTATTGAGAAATGTCATTATTTATAATAGTGAAAATGTTTATGTTAATGTTTTGAAATCATTTCCCATAGCTAGGCAGTCATCATTACTCATTTCACGCATCTCTAATATGTCTTAGCATATCCTTATGTGGAATTGGAAAACGGATATTGAGCAAATACTCATCAATATTATATATCAATTAATTTGCTAGTATTATCCCTTTGTACAAGTACGAAGAAAGATTTCATCATGAAAAATATAGAAATGGGAGATGAACGTAATATAGTGGAAGCGTAGAGGGTAAGAGAAAAGTAGGGAGCACAGAGTGCGAAGTGTTTCAAGGTGTCCAAAATTTTGAATATCTAGACTAGTGATGAAAAGTTTTGCATCCTGATATAAATGTCCATCATCGTAGATTTTTTCAATAAATCTATTTTCCGCAAAGAAACTATGGAAAGTATGTACTAATTTCACATGTTTCATACACGTTAAGTTGTTCATAGATTTGTTCCACAAAACACTTTTATGCTAATCGAAAATGGTTAACCAAATTGACATTTTGGTATTTGTCGTTAGGGTGGGAAATTAGGTTGAAAAAGTATTCAATTGATATTATTATGTTTTGTCATGCAGATATTTTATTGCATGGAGGATGGTGTATATATGGGATAATAACAACGCAAAAAATAATTGTCAAAAAACCTTTATGTCATTCATTTCATAACTTCACAGACATTTCTGGGTGACACAAATTGATGTCATTTTTGGTGATACACTTTAACGTTAATAAAATAATAAATTAAGGGCTTTCATTACAAGATTAAATGAAAGCCATTTCAGAAATTTTTCGATTAATTGATACGTAATTAGTCCATTTTGTACCTTGAATTGAATACCTTACAAACAAAAATGAAAAAAATGATTTTTGACACCATGTATCGAACATTAACAAAACCATGGAATTAGTCTTTCACACATTCGCACATTCCCAATTATTATATTAAACTAGATTCTAATCATCACATAAACCAAAAGAGCTATTTGACAATAGTCAAGTTCTCCAACTAGAATGTTAAATGTAATGTTAAGATTACTTGAAAATGAAAGAAACAAGAATTATACCATTACTATATTGCTTAACAATGTAAAAAAAGAAAATCATCATTGTACACTCTATTAAATAGAAAGAGTATCACTGGAAAATTATTCATTGATTATAGCCAAGTTGTAATATTGTGTGACTAGTTATAGAATTTGCCAATTTGATAAATAAATAAAACACTGTAAGGAATGAGAGTGAAACGAAATTGTAAATCATTATTGGTGATGGACCTTGAATGTCACCACAACATCTATAGTTTTGGCGACTCCACCTTTGGTGACATTAAATTTTTGGTGACGAAGGCTCTTTTGACCATCACCAATGAGCTTATGGTAACATTTTTTACTGTCACCAATGTCCCTTTTCCTTGTAATTAGTAGTACTTAGCGTTAATTAATTTTTGAATGCTAAGTGTGATTTCCAGCTTTCCACATTTTCATACTAAATTAATTCTCTCAACAATTTGTATGTTTCTTCCTATCATTAGAATGTTTGCATAATGCAATATGTTATAAACATGATTATTAAATTGCACTAAAAAATACTACAATACATAACATTGAAATTGATAAATGAGATTTGGTATTGTATATTGGCTTTGAAGTGCATAAGCATTGATTGCACGGCATTGCATGTTGGATTTGAAGTGCGTAAAAGTTGACTGCACAACATTGTATATTGGATTTGAACTTTTCATATTCACTTTCTATATCCAAGGAAATTTATACACTTCCTCATGTGTTCTGAGGAAACCCATGGAGTGCAAAGTCTTTGGTGTGGAAGAAGAAGATTCTGTGGGAGTACAGAGCAATCATTGTCCAACTCTTTCACACATTCGCACATTCCCAATTATTATATTAAACTAGATTCTAATCATGACATAAACCAAAAGAGCTATTTGACAATAGTCAAGTTCTCCAACTAGAATGTTAAAGGTAATGTTAAGATTACCTGAAAATGAAAGAAACAAGAATTATACCATTACTATATTGCTTAACAATGTAAAAAAAAAAAAATCATCATTGTACACTCTATTAAATAGAAAGAGTATCACTGGAAAATTATTCATTGATTATAACCAAGTTGTCATATTGTCTGACTAGTTATAGAATTTGCCAATTTGATAATTAAATAAAACACTGTAAGGAATGAGAGTGCAACGAAGCAGACATAGTACTTATAATAGAAATACAACAACACTTGTACACATTCGCATATTCTTTACACCACTTGTGCATCGTTCATTTCTTTCGAACTTGTGGAACCAAAAATGAGCTTAAGTTATGATAATACATTTTGACTATTGTCGAAAAACTCTCCCAGTTTGCCTCATGTGTACATCCATACTTATGCATATCCATCCTACCAACATTAACATCACATTGGCATAAGATATTTAATTAACCAAAATAGAACGAGTTTTAGGATATTAATAAAATATTATGCTTATATCGATTCCTAAAGTGTCTTAAATGGAGCAAACATTGCTAGTATTAACATTCTCATTGTTCAGAGTGCTAAGAAGAAGTCAAAGATTTTTATTGAGAAATGTCATTATCTATAATAGTGAAAATGTTTATGTTAATGTTTTGAAATCATTTCCCATAGCTAGGCACTCATCATTACCCATTTTACGCATCTCTAATATGTCTTAGCATATCCTTATGTGGAATTGGAAAACGGATATTGAGAAAATACTCATCAATATTATATATCTATTAATTTGCCTCATGTTTATGTTAATGTTATGAAACCAGCTCAAGAAAAGATAAAAAAGATAGATCAACGCCTTAGAATTCTACCTCTTCGAGGGGGCAACCTCCTTTACATTACATAAATGAACAATTCTTGGATGATACAAATGACAAAACCTCCTTTCTATATATAGGAGTCTAAGGAGTCACAATATAACCCATCCGACCTAACAGTAATAATATAAAACCACAAAAATAACAATAGACGGATTCTATGGGGCACAGTAATAACAATATGGGGGCAATAGGGGCACAACAATATTAATAAGGGGTACAACCACCATAGTAATGGGGTAATCACTAGTATTATGGGGACCCAACATGCCCCTCTCCTTCAAAAAAAGTGTTGCCCTCAACGCTTGAGTAGTTCTGGATACTTCTGTATAAAATTCTCATCCTCCCATGTGGAATCTTCAGCGGATAAGTTCTTCCACTTGATAAGATACTCTGAAATTGATCGATTTCGTAGCTGTCGAGTTCTTGTTTCTATGACTGCTTCCCGTTCCAATATAATTTTTCCTTCCTCGTCAAGTTCTGGCAATATTGTTTGAACTGGGAGCTTGTCGCCTATAACCTTCTTTAAACATGAAACATGGAAAACTGGGTGCAATCGAGAAGCTGTAGGAAGCTCCATTTTGTATGCCATAGTACCAATCTTTTGCAACACCTTGTACGGACCATAATACTTTGGTGATAATTTATTATCCTTCTTAGCTTGCTTGAGGGGAATTTGCTTATATGGTTGTAGCCATAGGAATACCCAATCACCTACATCAAAACTTCTTTCGCTGTGATGTTGATCTTCCTGTTGTTTCATTCTTCTATTCTGTGCCAACACGAGGTTATCCTTGAAGAGTTGGAGGACTTGGTGTTGATGTTCGATGTGATGTTCCACTGCCTGAACCTTAGAATTTTCTCTTAAATATGATGTGATGGATGGTGGTTGATACCCATAAAGTGCCATAAATGGGGTCATTTTGTTGCTGTATGGAAGGAAGTGTTATACCACCATTCAGCCAGAGGCAACCATTTGACCCATTGTGTCTGTTTATCAGATACAAAGCAACGAAGATATCCTTCCAAACATTTGTTTACTATCTCAGTTTGCCCATCAGATTGAGGATGATAAGATGAGCTATGAGCTAACTGAGTACCAAGACAAGAAAATAATTCTGTCCAAAAATTTCTAGTGAAAATGGGATCTCTGTCACTTACAATAATCTTTGGGTTTCCATGTAGTTTTGAATTGTTTCCATAAATGCAGTAGAAACTATACTAGCTTTAAATGGATGTGATAATGCACAAAAGTGTGCATACTTGGTAAGTCTATCAACTACCACCATGATGACACTCTTTCCCTCAGACTTGGGTAAACCTGTGATAAAATCCATTGAAACCTCCTCCCAACGTTGGCTTGGAATGGATAAAGGTTGTAATAGACCCGATGCCTTAATTGTTTCAACTTTATTTTGTTGGCAAACCAAACATTCCGCCACAAACTTTTGAATATCTGATTTAAGGCCATCCCAAAAAAAATCCTTCTTAACCCTGTGGTAAGTTTTTAAAAATCCTGAGTGCCCTCCTAAGGGAGAAGTGTGCAATTCCATAAGAATCTTGTGTTTTAGCTGGGAATTCTTACAGAGGTATAAGCGATCTTTGTACCATAACGAATCATTTTGCCAGCTAAATGTATCAGACGTACTGGAATCTTGTTGTAATTTTCGAATAAGTGCCCACACT
>APFE030227043.1:0-16003 GCA_000404065.3 Pinus taeda | reverse complement strand
AGACCTGGTCAGGGGGAAAATCTCAGTATAATAACCTTTCTCTCTCTTCTCTCCTCCCTTAGGCCTTCCCTTTGATGTATTTTTATACCAATCCCAAAGTAGTTTTTTAGTTAGGAATTTGTTGGGAACAGTTGGGGCCACGAGCACTAACAGGTGATCAACAGGTAAAACCCGCGATCTCCGCCCGAAAATAAGGAGTTTTATATTTTTTTAAGTGTTTTAATATATATACACGGGTTGGGTATGTATGAACCCGCGTATACACGCGTTTAACTCAGGGCAATGTCGCGTACAAGGAATAAAACACTGTTTTTTAGATTTTGGACCAGGTCTGAAAGGAGGGGTTGCCCTAGGCCATGGGTGTAGCATCAAAAACCATAATGGTGAGATTTGGAGCTATAACAATAAGTGATATGAATGCTTTTAGAATGTAAGGGAAAAGGAGAGGGACTATATAAAGATGTGACAATGAGTATTCAACATGAAAATGATTTTTTTAAAACACCATTTCAAACCCTAAGGAGAAAAGGATAGGGTTTATGTTTTTTCCATTCAAGCCTTATATTCTTCTCTTCAAATCATAGAAAACACCATTTAATAGCAATGGCAAAGGCTTACACCCTTACTTGGATCGTAGAAGAGTGAGTCAATTTGAAAAGTTTGGAAGCGGTGATGAAATTCCAGGTGGCAGTTCTATGCGTCGCGCGCACACCTCAGTGCGCTCCGACCCCTATGTGTGTCACGCACATTGAAAATAACACTGCAAATGGCGGCTATATGCACTGCGACCTCCACCCAATGCGCTGCGCAGAAGATACAACACAGTGTTGGCTTCTAAAACCCTGTTTTCAATCCTCCATAGTCTAACTTAACTTCTTGTTGTCTCCTTGTGTGCAAATGAATAGTTGGAGCAAAATAAATGACGTTGTTTGATTTTTGATGACAGCGGGGATATGAATTTGGCATGTTGGCTCTGTGTGTTGTGCACACACCCTGTGTGCCGCACCTCTTATATGCACCATGACAGTGTGATTTTACGCGTTGGAAATTTCCCCAATGTGCCACGCAGCCTATGTGCGCCGCGACCTCCTCCAATGTGCCACGTCCACTTCCAACACACAGTCTTGTCCTTCAAACACAAAATTTTCCCTTCCACAAACTGAATTGGCTTCTTTGGCATACAAATGAATGTTTCAAACACCCAAAATTTCTTATATTCCCTAATGACTTTGATTTTTAATTTTCAATAACCCGCTTTATAAAGTTGTAGAAGTTTGGCACTTTGACATTTTAATACAACTCTATTCCTTTTGTTCCCTCTTTGATTTTTTGGCTAAAATGATGAAACTTTTGACAATGTTTTGCAGGGATGATGGCATTTAGATTTCGGCAAAGGATGACCAGGGCCGCACTGAAGAACTATAGAATTTCAAAAACCTTTAAAATTACATATTTATTACAAAAAAAAAATTAACGATTTCTTCTTCAAAACAAAGTTTTGAAGAAAAATCATTCTCAACATTATTGATGATGAAAATTATCAAATGAAAACTTATTAGGAACATCCTCATGGCCTGGTGGTGATTATGAGACACTCCGAAGCGTTTATTGGCAAAACCCTAATGAAACCCTAGACCTATTTGACACTAAAATGCTAAAGACAACTTTTGCAACTTTGATGAAAAGAAAACTGTATATGCCTTTTTTTTTTAATGAACATACATCAACCAGCAGGTAAATGACTTGAGTGAAGTATGGGGACTGGACCCTTCTGTCAGAGGATCGATGCTCCTAAATGGAATGTAGGTGATCGAGCAGAATGGGACACCTAAAATGAAATGCAACAAAAGAGGGTTTTTATCTCTGACGGAGGGCTGAACAGACTGACTCTAACAGGGTTGATCACCTCCTTATAGTATCTTAGCTTCCTTTTAACCTCCACCTTGTTATCATCCGACAACTTGTCTTTAAAATTGGAGGTGAAAATATATTTGACATTATCCTTGCTTCCCATGATGATCTGCTCCTTAATCCCCCAAAGGTTGACCCAATACTTGACATCCTTATGTCACGCACGCTTAAGGCGAAGGTGGGGGTTTTGACTTAAGTTAGAAGAAATTTTTGGGAGGCTCTTAGAGTCCATGTTGTAAAGCTTCTTCTTAAACATCACATATCTAAACATAATCATAATTTCAATGGGGGAGAGGATAGCTTCGATCAAGAGGATATGATAGTGGGTATTTCCCTTGATCTTGAGGTTTTATGTTATGAATTTCTTTTTAGTCATATCAATCTTTCAATGCGACTCTCTTGATATACTGCAACCCCAAAATGCACATATGTATAAGAGAATAGGGGTGATGAGAGTCTCAAAGGAAGCATTTTTACTCCAAATGAAAATATCAACCAACATACAATTGTTTTCAAGCTCATAATAAGATTTTCAGCCTCAAATAATCCTTTCCTCGATGTTATAATTCCATTTGATCTGATGAGGAATGTCAATACCCAAATATTTATAAGGAGAAGTGTGCTCTAACTTATGTTTACAATAGATGAAACTACCATGGGTGATCTTTTTGGATTTGATGATCATGAATTTAGTCTTATCAGTATTGACTTCAATACCCATCTTGGAGTAGTAGACATGAAGAGCCTTAAGCTACTTGTCTATGTAATCATGAATTTTTTCAAGAAGAAAGATATCATCAACATCAACGAGAAGAGTAATGATTATAACAGCAAGCATAGTTCCCTTGCAACCTGAAATTTACAAACACTCCTCTAGCTTATCGATGTAAATGCTAAAGGGGGTATGGGGTAGGGGAAAACATTGCTTAACCCTCATATTGCATTTAATATCTTTAGACCACCCTTCGTTGGTCTTAATATTCACAATGATAGTATTATAGAGATGGCTCATAGCAATCCTTGGTTTAGGAGGAGCCATGATCTCTTCAAGTCTCTCCGAGAGCTTATCTCGAGGAACAATGTCGAAAGCTTTTCTAAAGTCCACAACACAATAGAACATATCAACTTTACTATTGTGATATTCCTCTGAAATGATCCTGAGAGTGATATGGTGGTCAATAGGCGAGTGATGTATCCTAAAACCAGTTTCCTATTTAGCTCTTTTGCCATGGTTTTAAGCTAAAGGCTAAGCTTATTTTCCAAAATGAACCCCTATAGATTGGCTAGGATGTGGCTAATCATAATGGTCTTGTAGTTAGACGGAATGTATTTGTCCCCATTTTTAAAGATAGGCAGAATAAATTATTATGTCCAAATATTAGGGAAACCATGCTTCATCACCAAATTGAGAAGCATTCAGAGAGGAGGAATGAGGATAAATCTTCCCATTTTAAGGATCTCAGCTTCGTATTCTTCAACATCTTTAGCTTTCACATTAGAAATCTTATTAATCCTAGGCTCAACATCTTCAAGAGAAAATATATCTTCCTTAATATGAGTGTTTAATATGGTGCCCATGCTGTCTCGAAAGTCATACAACTTCTTGAGATAGTTTTCCCAATTTTCTAAGGGGATATAATGATTATCTTTAGTTTTATGAACAAGAACATTCGACCGAAATTTTTTTCACACAATGTTAGAAAGGTCGAAAAGGTGCTCTTGTCTCTTATTGATATATTACTTATTCTTCGTCTTGATGATACCTTTTTATCTACTTATATTCTCGAACTTATTTATTTCATTAAGAGCTTCTCTAATCGCTATCCTGGAAATTTTACAATCTTTTTCATACCAAGGATTCGATGTTCTATCATTTTTCTTATACGAAGTCTCATTGGAGAACTTTTTAATGCTAGTGGAAAGGGTAGTAGTAAAATGGTAATAAATTTGATCATTTTTATTATTACAATTTAGGGAGCCTAAATCCCTTTCTAACTCCCTTAAGAAAAGGTCGATGTTATTCCTATCAAAGAAAACATGTATTTTTCTTTCACTGACCTTTTGCATGTGGGTGGTATGCATAACAAGATTGAGGGATAAGGACAAAGTTCTGTGGTCAGAGTCAATATCATACCCATTAAGTATCTCATATTTTTTAAAACAGTTGAGGACATGTGTATCAGAAATCGCATAATCTGTGACACTACTACCCAAACCATGGAAGCACATCATGTGACTCGAGATAGGCCACTTGTTAATACCAATACACATGATTAGGTCATGGGAAATACAAAGTTTGAGCTTGGTGGTGAATAATTTTTCGATTATGTCTTCAGAGTTTCTCTTGAATCTATTAGCTAAGTTACCATCTTCATCAAACCACAAGGGTTCGGGTTTACAGTTTTTAGTTAACATAATAGCTTGGTTAATAACCATTCTAGCATTGAAGTCCTTAAGAAGAAGGATATTACCTTCATTCATTAGGTTTTAAATATCTTTTTCTAAGGTATTGAAATTGAAATTCGTATCCATGTTTGTTTTGTTATAGGATGTAGAGTTGATAGAAGTCAAATAGTAGATTACAAGAAAGATAATATTAGTGGGAGAATGAGAGATCTCGGTCCAAATGTACTAATTGAAGGGGTCAATTTTATGAAGTTAGATGTGAGAGGAAACAATGTTCCTTATATAATAGGATATACCACCAAAACCCCTATGGTAGGATTTCTTATTAAAAGTTGACCAAAGAGTTAATCCATCAAGGTGAGGGACCCTAGATTCATCATGTTCCCAAGTCTCAACTAAAAGAATAAGATAAATATCACTCGGGATCCAACTTAGCATAGGAGATTTACATTAGGGAAAGCCAGGACAATTCTAGAAGAGGATATGGAGTAACGTTAATCCTTATTAATCACTCGTATTTTGAAATTTATCTCTAATTATAACTTTCCTATTCCTAATGATTTCATGTTCCCCTTCTTTCATTTCTTCCTTAACCTTTTGGAATTCCTTCCTAACATCAACATGGTCTTCTAGAATGAGATATTCATTTATAAATATTCTTGTTCCTTTTAGGCTCGGGGATTTCGTCAGTATATCTAATTTCTAGTTATTATAATTGACCTTGACATGGATTAATCTATTTTTATGTTCAAGTATTTTTCCTAACCTTATTACTTCTGTGAGATAATTTGTTTGAGTTTGAGATGTGTTTTTAATTGTTCTTTAACTGTTTATAATGTGTCTTTATTGTTTTTTTCTTCTAGACCAACAATTATAAGGTGTAAGGATATTTTGTGGCACTCATGGTCAAGTATAATTAGTTTATTAATTTCCTCTTTTATGGTCTTAATATCTAATTTATTTTCTGTGTTATTTAGGGTTGATTTATTATGTAGTTGTTCTTTTATATTTTAAATCTCTCTTTTAAAAGTGCCATTTCTTTAACCATTGTTTGTTTACTATGTTCTATTTCTTTAATTCTACTTTTCATTCCTTAGAGTTCAGTCTCGAGTGTGATTATTTTATTTTCTAACAATTTGTGGTTATTGTCAAGCATTGTAATTAATTCTAGTTTAAAATGATTTTCTCTTTCTTCTCTTTATCTTTCTAAAGATTCAATGTACTCATAAAGAATATTTATGGTAATTTTACTTGGTCTCCCTTTTTTAGAGAGAAACTTAGAAATATGAGGGGAAGTACTCATAGTGTAATTACGAAAAACTTAACAAGAGGAGGGGAAGCGGGAATGTACGAACCTGTCAGAGTTGTATTGAGTGTGGAAGATCCAATGTGAGGTTGTTAGAGTTGTAACATAGATCTCTATGATTATTCGATAAGCCTAAGTATCACTACAAGAAAAAAAGGTCATTGGTGAGGGTCATGCTTGTGATGGACCTTTAAGGTTTGTCACCAATGTCGCATATGGTGATGGTCCTTAAAAAAGAATTATTGTAAGTGTATATAATGATGGTCCTTTCAGGTTTGTGAATAAATCCATTTTCAATGAAACTTTTGGTCTCCCATGTCTAGAGGGGGCCTTAGAAATATGAGGGGAAGTATTGATAGTGTAAGTAGACAAAACTTACCAAGGGGAGGGAAAGTGGGAACGCATGAATCTTTCAAATTTGTATTGAGTGTGGAAAACCCAATGTGAGGTTGTTAGAGTTATACCATATATCTGTATGATTATTCGATGAGCCTAAGTATATTTAATGAACCATTGAGACCGTAGATTCTTCAATGAACCACCGAGACCCCATATTACTTGACAAACCACCAAACAATGAGTGTATCACTATAACAAAAAACGTCATTGGTGAGGGTCGTGCTTGTGATGGACCTTTAACGTTTTTCCCTAATGTCGTATATGGTGACAATTTTTAAGAAAACATTATTGTAAGTGTATATAGTGATGGTCCTTTCAGGTTGGTCACCAAATCCATTTTCAATGACACTTTTGGTGAGGGACACCAAAGGCTCATCATTAATTCTCTCTTTGCTGATAGTTCTAGTAATGATTTTTTATTGACCCTCACCAATTCTCTTTTTGGTTTCTTTTGGTGATGGTCAAAAAATGTTCGTCATCATTGATCACTCCAATGAGTTTTTCATGACACTATGTTTCTGTTACTATATTTTTTTGTCAAAAGACAATGATTTAAGACAATTGTTATGGAGTCTTTTTCATTATGTATCTAAGGCAATAGTTGTTAGAGTTATTCAATTTGTTAAGAATTAATTAGTGTGTATAATTTCCCTAAAGTAATAAGAATACAGTTTTCCTATGAGTCAACACATGATTCATCTCTATTAGGTTTATTATCTAGCAAATCCCGTTTAGATAAAGTTGCACTAGTGAGTGTAGGAACTATATTATTTAAAACATAACAAATATTTGTCAATTCTATTAATGAAAGATACCTAAAACTCGTCAACAGTCCTCATACACCTTAACATGTTGTGGCACAAAATAACATCCCTTGGAACCACACATATCTTGGAACATATTTGTACCTAGAACATATTGACATGACTAGGACACCCAAGCACATGTTTGGATTCGCTAGCACACTATAGCACACTCCTAGCATATGTTGCATTCCATGTAGTTCCTAGAATTGCCTAGAACACCTTGGCATGCATTGACATACATTAGAAATTGGCACACATTGGAACTTGGCATGCATTGGAACCTATTTTTGTTGTGCGTAGCATGCCCCTTTTGAAAAAGATAAATTCACGACTTATTAACCCTCTTATGTGTTCATTTCCTTGTGTTTTTGCTTGGTTCTCCATTTTTTCCCTTAACACTTCTTGACACATATTGGCATACCCTAGCACCGTGCACATCCTAGCATGCCTTAGTAGTTGGAATGTCTTGGCATGCCTTGGAACTATTTTTCACATGTTAGAACACCCTATAACTCCTTAGCACACTTTGGCACTTCTTGACATGCCCTTGTATTTAATAGCATGCCTTACCAGTGCTTAGCATACCTTGTCACTCCCTTCTTGGCATGACAACTAACACTCCCTCACATACCCTCATATTCATTCACTTCCCTACATTTTGACCTTGTGCTCCATTATTTTTTCCTAGTAGTCACTAAAACTCCTCAGCATGCATTGGAACTCTCTAGCACACCTTAACACTCTTCGACATGACCTGCCACTTCATAACATGCATAACACTCTGTGACACACATTGGCTCTTGGCACGTGTTGGCTCTTGGAAATTCTTAGCATGCTTAGCATGAGTTGAGATGACTTGGTATTCTTTGGCATGGTTTATTATTAAATTTATTTGAGATCAATTATTGGAAAGTAGATGAGAAACAGCAAAGGAAGATTTGGCACTTAGAATGTGCTAAGACTTGGCACCTATTGGAACTTAGTATTGGTGTTTCTAGAATTCCCCTCTTGGAGAAGGTAAATCGGTGGATTATTGACCCTCTTATGTGTTCATTTTCTTGTAGTTTAACTTGTTTCTCCCTTTTGTTTCCTTGATAGTCCCTCGCACACATTTTCACAACCTTGCACATCTTGGAATGCCTTAACACTTGGCACATCTTATCATGTTTGACATGCCTTTGCACTATCTAGCACATGTTAGCAACTCACATCTAGCCTTACATGTTTTCATGACTTGGGAGCCCAATCAAGTCCTTGGATACTACATTTTATGTGACATTGGCATGCTTAAACCACAACAGCTTGACCAATTGCACCTACTGCAAGTAGAATGTGCGTTTTTCACCTAAGAACTGCCTATAACATGTCTAAGGTGACTCATGTCTAAGATCAACTTATCCCACTTAACTAATAACCAAGGCAAGGATCACAACTAGCATAAAACAACTAAGCAATATAGCTTACACAGGAAATATTTCACATGTATCTCAAGTTCATATAAATAGTAGAGAATTAACTAAAAATTTTCAAGAACCATAAGATGCACAAGACACAGAAGATAGAAGTCGACACTATCTGAGTACCCCAAAACAGATACACAATAATGTATAATATAAAGTTATCTAGAATAGTTTAAAACATGAGGATTCACCCAAACTATGTTGCATCGCATCTAAAAATAATAGCTAAAGGAAAAACAATGTTGTTCCCATAACAAAGTCTCCCTTTGTCTAAAACTACTATGTCGATCCTATTATTGCAACTATAGGCCTACCTCCTTCAAATATTGTTATGAACTTATCCTAACACACTTCATTCTTCGCACACTTAAATTCGCTAAAACTCCCTCGCACAAACTCTTATTCATTCCTTTCCATGCACTTTCACCTAGTTCTCTCTTGTGATGCCCCAACACTCCCTAACACTCATAAGTATGCATTGACATTGATTGGAATGCACCTTTTCATTCCTTGGCATGCCCTCACCCTCCCTAGCTATCATGTTCTAACAACTACCCTTAATTTGTAACTTGTGAAGCCAATCAAGTCCTCACTTGACTACAAGAGATTGACCAAGTTAAAATTACTACAACTAGACTATGTTTGTTGAATTGTGTAGTTTGGGAGGTACTCCACAAGACTAGTGAAATGAGTTTGTGTGCCTTTGGTTGCAGAAGGATTTGTGGGAAATGAACCCAAGCGAAGGGGTTTCAGACCCAAGATGGGGTTTATTATCTAAAATAAAATTAAAAAGGAAAATTAATATTTCCTAAGGTCTAAGTGGATAAAACCCATAAGTTCTTGAGGGTTCTTAATAAGCCTAGTAAAATATATTTAAGGAAGCCTTATGATGATTGAAAGAACATAAAGTGAGAAAAATATCATTTGATCAAGGAGGAGAGGAGAGATGTAGTCCTATGGTATACTGACTTAGAGGGCCAAGTAAAGGCTGCCAAAGGGAGGCGATGATCATCCACCAAGAGAAATATCATCATGTGAGGGTTTCCATGAATGCCACATACCTTATGGGGTTCGATCTACGATGTAAGATGGCATATTGTTGGTTCTCTTCTAACAGATTGAGCTCAAGATAGGTTGGTCATTAGAATTTGGGCATGTGATTTTAGTGGTCTCTCACTGTGAAAGTCGCATCAAATTATGAAACAGAAGAGAAGGTTGAGAACCTACCTTTTCGTGGTTAGTAGGTCACAAGGTCTATGACAAATATTGAAAAAAATTGAGGGCATGCACTATAATTTAGGCCCAAAACAAAACTGGTTTCATTTGTAATATTGACTAAGGTGATGCTAGTTTGAGGGTCGTAGAAATCTGAATTTCATGTCAATATTTAGTCAAAGATATGTCGAGAATCTATCGATCCATATGAGCTAGGATGAGTCCCTTATGCATGCAAGAGTTGTTATTTTTTCTATGGGTGGTGTTCGTGCACATATTTTCTTGGTAATTGAGGACAACCTAAGACCACATCAGTGAGGACTAGATAGCTCTCTAACTCTAGGTGTAACTGCTGGTCCTCATCGCACCACAACAGGTAACCCTGTAATATAATTTTTAGATTTTCAATATTCAAATATAATAAGTCCATGTGTGAATATTTTTCATTGTAGTAAATAGTGGTGATATTCACAAGAGGAAGGAAAACATTTGATGAGATACAATTCCAAAGTTAGATTCCCAACGAGCAAGACAACAATAACAAGATAGGACAATAATAAAAATAGAATATAAGGAAGGTAGAAATATTGTGTAAAATAAAATAAAGGCATCGATTTTAAAACAAAATTGTGCTGACATTAGATGAAAACATGTGTATGAGGAGGAGGCACATTCATTCCGCTCTATCGTGGAAAACAATTAATATTGTATATTGGGACTCAAATTCACATAAGAGTAAAACATTTGGATTTAGAGAACATCATACACTGTTAGGAAGTCACAAATGTATTAACATAGTAGGATTAAAATCTACACTCTGGTTAGATGAAAACATGTAAAGCGGGTGTAGGCATGTTCATTCCATTCTATGTTGAAAAACAATTAATTTTATATATCATGACTAAAATTCCCATATGAGTAAAATGTGAGGATTTTAGAGAACAATATACATTGTTTATAAGTCACAAATGTATCAACATTGTAACGCTAAAAACTATGCTCTGGTTAGACAAAAACATGCGCAGCAGGTGCGGTAATGTTCATTCCACTCTATGATGAAAAATAGTAAATATTATATATCGGGACTAAGATTCAGGTAAGAGTAAATTTGATCATGTTAGAGAACAACATACACTGTCAGGAATATAGGAATGCGTTAACATACAAACATAACACCTAATTTTGTAATCAATGTAAAGCATGAATTATATTAATGAAGGATAAATATTCAATTGTAAATAACTCAAGATAAATCATTCAGTAATTGTGTTGAAAATATCGATATTGGAACACAACACTAAAGGATTTAAAGTCTAAATGAGATCAAGCCTCACATTTAATTGATTGTAATTCCAATTCAGAATAATAGACAAAACAAAATAAACGAATAAGAATCGCGAGGAATATTCTTCAGAATTAGTAATGAAAGTTGTGTGCCATGTATAAGTAGTTTCAATATGTGCAAAGTTTCTTCAACACTGCCAACTTCCCCCACTCGAATAAGAAAATAGGGGTTTTATACAAAAGTATTGATAATTATTTTAAGTAAATGTCTATTAAACAAAGACATATTTTAGAAATATTTACGAATAGTTTCCCCTATTTTGTAAATGGTTTAAAACATTAATTTTCCCCTAAACATAGGACCCCCATGCAGATGGGCTTGAATGGATGTAACTTTATGCTAATACAGTCTTCCATAATCATAATTTATCTGAAATGCAATCCTCCCCTAATGAATAACTTGCTTAGCAAGAAAATCAGAGTTAGCTTCTCCAGTAATTAAATAACAAATTGTAAATGAGAGAAACATGTTTCTCTTATCTTATTCCCAAAAATTGTTTCCATAACAATGGAGAAAATCTAAAAAAAAATCTAAAATATGACTAAACCCTATGTAAATTCTGATAAATCTTGTGAAATCTGTTTGGAACCATTTACAACTAAAAGGAATCGATTAATATGTGTGCATCCAAAATTATGAAATTAATTTATTGGTGGCTTTCATAGTAAACCACCATAAATCCTCGGCACCATGTAAATAAAGCTCTAATTTATAAAATATATTTCACATGTATAAATTCACACATGTAAATATAAACCCTTAACTAGAACATTAACAAAAATATTTCTCACAAATGAATTTATGGTGAAGAAAACACTAAACACATTTAAGATGAAGAAAACCCTAAATGTTTTATGCTGCTCTATAAATATTTTTCAAAGGTGATAGTAATTTTGAATTACATTTATAACTACATTGAATTTTACAGCAAGCATGTAATTATATTGAGATGAGAGCCATAAATTAAGAGTTAATACTTCCCATCATGTGGATATTTGGAGGCAAGTTTAATGAACATTTTAAATGCGATGAGATCTTAGGGTGAGCTTCATTTAATCAGAAGACAACCATTCTACATTGGGTGGTAAGGTGGTGGTGATTTAACCTCCCTTATCCACCTCGATGACCTTAGTATGAATATGTAGGGCCTCATATTTAATACAATAACGTTTATATTTAATATCAGTTTTATTCAAAAGTTTATATAAAGTTTTATTTTTTATGAGTTTTATGGAAAACCTAATATAAATATTTTGAATCTTGTTTTCATTTTAATAACCATTTCAATATGAAAGCCTCCATTAAATGTATTCATATTTTAAAGGTTTTTATTTTCACCTAGGGCTTAGATATCTGAAGGTAAAGGTAGAAGTTAAAAATTGTGAGTAATTCATGACAAGATCGATGGTGATATTGTGTGAGGTAAAATTAGATATTTTACATTCATGAAAATCTGTTTTCGATATTCATTACCTATATTCTTTAGAAAAATCAATCCTCCCAAATATATAGTAATTAAAGGATTTTCATTAATAACTTGTTTGTATATTTAATTCCCCCATTTTCTGGACAATATTTCCTTAATTTGTGGGCAATGTTTGTTTATCTTTAGGGTTCTTAGTTATAGAAATAATAATTTATTTATGTTTTAGCCACATATAATAGTTAGTTTTATTTAATATTTAATCATTTGTATTTTGAATTTTTATGTTATATATAGAATCAAAATAATAATTAAATATTTCATATACATATTTATAATATGGAATTTCTTTAATGTCACTAAGCTACAAACGCTACTAGTTTTTGTTCTAATCCCTTCTACTGATTTCCCTTTTGTATTTTAGGAAGCAATTTGAATCATATGAGCATGATAAGAGCCAAATGGAAAGGAAACATAAACCACAACCCTCAGAGAAGACCTAGCTCTAAGGAGGGTCATTTTGGGTGACAACATTCGGCTTCAACTCGGGATGATGCTCCCTAGCGAAGGATCAAGAACACAGAACAAAAGCCTTTGTATAGGGCATGGAGTTGTGCAAGGAAACTAAGAAACAAAAAGTAATGAAGGGAAATTATTTTTCATATTAAATGTTCAACTAATTTACGACAAGAACGCAACAAGAATAAATGTGAGGTCATACTACTTATAGATTAACACCTTCAAGGATTATTTACATACATAAAAGAAATATGGTTGTATATTAAGTCGACCAGGGTAGTTATAATAATTATTAAGCAAGAAGATGATAAAAATGATAAATTTATGACTTCATAACAACATCCAATAGCATAAAAACTTATACCTACTTACAGTTAATGATCAAGAAATCACATAAACCAAGGAGCTAATTAAAGTACATAAGAGGGACTTCCATTTTTCTATTTTATTGAGACTAAGGAGGCTAGTCATAAGGAATTTTGGTTCCCTTTTGGTCCACCACATGAGTTTCCAAAATCAAATGTCACTCCACTGTGAGTTAGAGTTCATCCACTAACCCGAGGTTAGGAACTCTCTGGAATTTTGTTTTCTCTTCATGTTATAGGACGTTTTGAGTAATCAACATGAACCTAAAATGAATCAACATTAGGACTAATGAAAAAACCATTACGTACCTCTTCTTCTAGGTGGCTGAATAACCTTGATTCTCTTTCAAATTTGCTTTGTTCGAAATTATCAATATTAGTATGATCAAAAACATGAAATACACTAGGTATATTATAAGACAATTTAGTTTGCAAACAAGTCCAAGAGATATCCATTGGAAAATAAAAATAATATATATAATCTAGGAGTCACCAGGTGAACTAGGCAAAGAAATATATGCTTTAAAACCTTCAAGGTGCATGCATTAGTGAGCCTATTCACTAGTAGGTGACAGAATTAACTGATTACTTTAGTTACGAAGAAAATGAAACTTTAATAAGTCGTTCCCTGGCAATGGCACCAGAAGATGTTGGTGCACATATTGTTGTGGTAACTGAGGACAACCTAAGACCATATCATTGAGGAGTATATAGCCCTCCCACTCTAGGTGTAACTATTGGTCCTCAACACACCACACAACATAACCCTATAATATAATTCTTAGATTTTCATATGAAAATAGAATATTACCACATGTGAATATTTTCGTTGTAATAAATAGTGGTGGCACTCGTAGCAAGAAGGAAAACATGTGATGATATACAATTCCAAGGTCAAATTCCTACCGGGAAAGACAAAAATAACAAGATACGGTGGTAATAAAAAGTGAATATAAGAAAAGGAAAAGAAAATAAATGCATTGGTTTTAAAACAAAATTTCACTTAGATTAGATGAAAACATGTGCAGTAGGTGCAGGCATGTTCATTCCATTGTATGCTGAAAAATAGTTAATATTATATATCTGGACTAAAATTCACGCAAGAGTAAAACATGAGGATTTTAGAGAACAACATACACTGTTAGGAAGGCACAAATTTATCAACATAGTAACATTAAAGTATGTGCTCTGGTTAGATGAAAACATGTGCAGTAGGAGCATGCATGTTTGTTCCACTTTATGCTGAAATATACTAAATATTATATATCGTGACTCAAATTCACATAAGAGTAAAATGTGAGGATTTTAGGGAACAACATAAAATGTTAGGAAGGCACGAATCTATCAACATAGTAACATTAAAAATTGTGTTATGGTTAGATGAAAACATGTGCAACAGGTGTACTCATGTTCATTCCACTCTATGATGAAAAATAGTTAATATTATATATCGCGACTGAGATTCACGCAAGAGTAAAATGTGTGGATTTTAGAGAACAACATACATTGTTAGGAAGACAGGACTATGTTAATATATTAACATAATACCTCAGTTGCAATCACTGTAAAGGATGAATTATATTAAGGAACAATAAATATTCAATCGTAAATAACTCAGGATAACTCATTCAATAATTGTGTTGATAATATATATATTGGAACACAACACTAAAGGATTTAAACTCTAAACGAGATGAAACATCAAATTTAATTGACTATAATTGCAATTCAGAATAACAGACGAAACAAAATAAAACAATGAGAATCACGAGGAATAGTCTTCAAAATTAGTAATGAATTTTGTGTATCATGTACAAGTAGTTTCAGTATCTACAAAGTTTCTTCCATGGTGCCAATTGTCCCCTCTCGAATGAGAAAACAAGGGTTTTATAAAAATGTATTCATAACTATTTTAAGTAATTTTGTATCAAACAAATACATATTTAAGAAATATTTACAAATAGTTTCCCCTCTTTCGTAAATGGTTTAAAACATTAATTTCCCCCCTGAAATTAGGTCATCCATGAACATGGGCTTGAATGGCTATAACATTATGCTAATACAGTCTTCCATAATCATAGTTTATCTGAAATACAATCCTCCCCTAATGAATACCTTGTGTAACAAGAAAATGGGAGTTAGTTTCTTAAGTAATGAGATAACAAATTGTAAATGAGAGAAACATATTTCTCTTATCTTATTCCCAAAATTTGTTTGCATAATAATGGAGGAATATATATTATATAATATATATTTATACTTATATATATATATATATATTATATGTATAATAGATACTATATATATATAACATACATATATATATTATTACGTACTCATATTTTCACCTCTGTCAAACAATCGGTTAAGTTTTTCTAAAAATATAACTAAACCTATGTAATATTATAATAAATCTTCGGAAAACTATTTCAAACAATTTCCAACTAAAAGGTATCCATTAATATGTGGGCATCAAAAATTCTAAAATTAAATTACTAGTGGATTTCATTGTAAACTGACATGAATCCTCTTCAACCTACAAATAAATCTCTAGTTTCTAAAATATATTTCGTGTGTACGAATTAATGAATGAAAATATAAAACTGAATTTGAGGTGAAGAAAACCCTAAACTCATTTAAGGTGAATAAAATCGTAGATGTTTTAAGGGGCTCTGTAAAACTTTTACAAAGTTGATTGCAATTTAGAATTACATTTATAAAGATGTTGAATTTTATAGCAAGCATGTAATTATCTCGAGACGGGAGCCATATCTAATCAAGGGTTAATACTTTCCATCACGTGGAAAGTGAGAGGGAAGTTTATTGACCATTTGAATTGTAAGGAGAT
>APFE030227041.1:95814-133361 GCA_000404065.3 Pinus taeda | reverse complement strand
TTTTGGTTAATTATTACTTCTTTTTTCGAAATATGTGTTATGCTACTCTTTTTATAAAAATGGACATTTTTAATGAATTTGTTTATATTAGTGGTGATTTTATAAACCATAGTTTAAAAAATGTTGCAATTTTAATGGCCCATTGAAAAGGGAGTCAACTTGTCTTAAGCTAAGGTTTCAAATGAGTTAAAACTTTGACCAAAAAAAGAAAAATGCTTTGATAGAACGCCTTTTTGATCTAGATGCTAATTTTCAAGGTGTTTTGTAATCGTGATATTTCATCTTTAATGTCATGGTTGAAAAATGTTGGAATCTTAACCCTAAGAAAAAAACGGATGATGTTGCATCAACAATTTTGAATTTGGGTGTGTTTTTTCATGCGTGTACACTAAAATATGGATATTTATGGCTAGAGTTCTTGTTTCGAAGTCACAATTTTCATTAAGTTGGTAACTTTATTTAATGCTCATACCGTTGACATATCTCCATAACATACTAATATTTAAGTTCTTTAACTGTAATAATTCTAATCTTCAAGAGATAATGGTTCCTCCCGAGTTGAGGGTTGTTGTGACTAGGCTATACGAGAATGTTATTTCCAAGATTGAGACCACCAAGGGTTGCTCTGAAGAAATTAAATGCAATATCGAAGTTAAGCAAGGGTTCCCTCTATCCCCTACTCTTTTTGGCATTTACATTGATAAGCTAGAAGAATGTTTGGAAGCAACAGGATGTAATGGCCAGAAGCTCGCTAGTATGGTCATTACTCTTCTCCTTCATGTTGACAACATTTTTCTTTTAGCCATAATCCACAACAATAATATCAACAAGCAACTTAGAATCATCCACGATTATTGCTCCAAGATGGGTATGATTGTTAATACCGACAAGACTAAAGTCATGATAATTAAATCCAAAAATATCAACTATGATAATTTCATTTATGATAATAATCACTTGGAGAATGTTCCTTCATACAACTATTTAGGTATTGACATTCATCATTGGCTTAATTGGAATTATAGCATTGAGAAAAGGATAATATGAGGCTGGAAAGCTTATTATGCACTGGAAAACAATTGGAAGTCAACTGATCTTTGGGTATGGAGTAAAAGAAAGTTCCTCTTTGAGACTCTCGTCACCCCCGTTATATTATATGGATGCGAGGTTTGGGGTTACAATATATCTAGAGAATCACAAAAGAAGATTGAGCCGATCCAAAAACAATTTATAACCTACAACCTCAAGATTAAAGGAAACACTCCCTACCCTATCCTCTGGATTGAAGCTAGCCTTACCACCATTGAAATCATTGCCATGTTTAGGTATGTCATGTATAAGAAAAAGTTTTACAACATGGAAGCCAAGAGGTTCTCCAAAATTACTTCTAAGTCTAGCCAAAACCCCCACCTTCACCTCAGGCAAGGTTGGCATAAGGACACCCAGTTTTGGCTCAACCATTTGGGGGATAAAGGAGGAGATCATCTTCGAGTATAAGGATAATATTAAAAATACTATTACTTCCAAATTTAAGTATAAATTATGGGACACTAAGGAGTTAGAAGGAAAAAGGAAGCGAAGTTATTACAAGGGGGTGATCAACTCCAATATTGCTAACCAAATAATATCTTTTTGTCCTAACCAATGCTAAGAATAAAATCAACATTGTGAAGCAAAGAACTAATTTTCATGAGCTTCTAAGTGAAACTGGGCATTGGTCAATTCCCAAAACACCTTGGAAAGAAAGAGTTTGTCACCTTTGTGATACTAAGAGAGTTGAAGATGAAAAACACTTTCTCTTGGATTGTCCGTCTCTTACTCACATTTGTCCTCATTTCCAAAACCTTTGCCACAATACCAACCTTCTTGATTTGTTAAGTTAGCAAAACTATAGTGATTTGGGAACACCTCTCTCCCTTCTTTTTTATCATAGAAATAAAATATTAAAGAGTTTCAATTAATTTATTACTTTCTCACCACCACCACCACCACCTTTAATTCTTGGAAAATGTTTTTTTTTTCTTCGATTTAAACTATACATACTATGATTTGGATACTCTCTAATGCTAGTAGATAACTAGATATCAGCACTGGTTTATTTAGATAATGCGAATAATGACTTGAATATGGAGCCAACATATTTTATTAATTGTGATGTAAACTTTTTTCAATATTGACATAAATTCTTAAGCATTCTAAGACCAACAAAACAAAAAGTCTCGAGAATTAGATTTGCAAATGTAGCATAGTGGTAATGGAGTATGTCTTTGTTAGGAATCATAACTTTCTTTTCATTAAATTACCAGGATATTAAGATTTGGATAACTATAAACCGATAATCAAAGTTCAAGGCCACAAAAGATTAATAACTCTAGTCTCAACAATGTGGCAAAAAAAACATAGCATCATGTTGAAGGATGATGAGAACAAAGCCGAACATGGGAGCTTGCAGTGGATGATGAAAACCACAAAACATCAATATTGCAAGCCCATGAAAACCACAATACATCGATAGGCCCACCTTTGGAATGCAGCGTGGAAAAATATCACATCATGTTGAAAACAATGGAGACACAAAATTCTAATACATAATTTTGTTGAAAATTTGTGAAGACCATATTATGGCGAAGAAGATAGTATTGCGTTGAAAAAACACACCAAAAAAAAATAAAAAATAAAAATAAACTTTTGTGGAGAATGCACTTGAATCGGAGGGCTAAATGAAAAAATTAAACAAATGTAGACATCATATTGCTTATTAACAAATGCCCAAAAAAAGTCAACCTCAAAAATGCTCTTAAATTAAATGAAGTTAGACAACATATTGCAAACAAAAAATAATAAAAATTGAAGATAAGAAACACCCAATAAAAGGCATGGTACCCATATGTAATATGTTTTAAAAAATAATCAAATTCATTGTTGCAAGCACTTCGAGAATCCCAATATATTTAGAAGAAAATCAAAACATATCCATGCATCTATATTATTTTCATTGAACAATGTAATTTTTAAGCCCATCAAAAACATTATATGCTAGTATTTAAGCCTATAAAAAAAGTAGTGTTAACCGTGGGACTATAAAGCATATAAGGAGACCATTGGAAGTGATGTTTTAATAAAATAATTATAGATTAAAGACCTGTTTTAATTATAGATTAAAGATTTAATTTAAAGGAAATTTCAAGAATTTTATAAAACTATTTTGGGTTTAGAATATAACATTTAAAACCAAAAAGTGTAGTGGCACACAGAATAAAAGTGAAAGTAGAAGAGAGAATTAATGAAAAAATCTCAACGAAAGTATGTTTTATGAAACACAACATTTTTGCATGTTTTTCTTTTCTGGGTTTTTATGAAATAGTGCTAATGTTCTACGTGGTTGAAGACACTACCATGGAGGGTTACAAGGGACAATAATTTATGAGAAAAACTATAAACAAAAGTGTAACAATATTTTTTTAGTTATCATCTCATGTAAATATTTTCATATGTAATTGTAATTAATTATGATAATATGAAAATGACTACATTGAAAAGAGAGGATATAGATTCAAAGTCTGAGAGGTCAAGTTGTTTGGGAATGGCTTGGGGAAATAGTCAAACTTTGAATGTTGCAATTAATCTCTACCTATATCCCTATTGCATTAAAAATAAGTTGTATACACATTAAAATTGTCGTATGGGCACTTGAGAAAAGGATGAGCTAGTCTTGTGGGACGTGTTGACCCTCGTTAGCACACAATGGAACAAACAAACAAGGAAAATGGATTCAAGAATTATTCAGCAGGAGATGCACAAAAGTGGAGTTACAGTGTGATAACACACAACGAAGGAAAAAAAGAGCAAGAGCAAACACGCATAGGAGTGGATGAGAAGACTAAAGCACAGTGGTTATGCTACAACAAGAAATATTATGCATTAGTCGCACATGGAAAGCATGGGAAGAAACTCAGTGTAAGCTCGGGCTTGGGAGCTAGTTAAGGGACTTAAAGAAAGGTGATGTCATGGTCTTGAGAAGGCAGATCAAAAATGGACTCTGGAGTCTTGCTTAGTAGGTGGAGACACTGTGCTCTTTAGAATCTTGGGTGTCAGGTGGAGGCACTCTGTGCTCTGGATTCCCATGTGTTGTGACTTGACTAGTGTGAATTTCCCTTGAGCACTTCACTCCTCATGCTTTGAATATGGCTTAGGGGTGTTTAATTGCAAGAAAGGATAATAGCACAATTGACTTATGGTTAGGAGTAGAGTTGAAGTTGCTCTCTCAATTGTCAGTGATTCAACTAGCAAGATAAGTTGCGTACTTGTATCTTTGTACTCGTTGGTGCAATATGAATGATGAATAATGTTATTGTATGACAATGCATGTATCAACACTATCAAAAAAGGATATTTATTCTTGTGTGTTGCAATGTGATGGTTTGTGAATGATTATCATGGTTGTAAGGGACTTACAGATCCCTGTGATGGTGATATGCTCCTGAAGGACAAAGTTAGTTACATGCTTATGTTTGATTGTTTGACATGACAAGTTGACTATGGATGTGTGTGTTTTCCTTTATATGATATGTATGAATATCTTGAACATTTTTTAGTAAACGCTGTTGAAGGCTTGTGGTCAATACTATGTATGGCTGTTTTATAAATCCCATTGAACTGTTGTGGTGTGTGTAAGTCCATGGGTTATGTTTTATAATGGAGAAGGAGTCTTTGTGTCTTAGAAATAACGAGGTCTATTGTTAAAGTGTTTCATATGGCATGCTAAGAGACCATGTGGATTTATGTTGTGTATGATGGGTCATTGCCTTTCTTTTATGGTTACAGCCCAATACTGGAATCTTGCATTACATGTGTCAAGAATCGCTATGCAAGGCTGATAAAGTCCTTGCGACTTTGAGTTTGGGTTCATAGAGAATAGGCATGTATTCAGGTTGAATGAGCCTTGATAGTTTATAAGGCAGAACCGTAATTCTACAAAAGGTGTGGAGATAATGGAAGCAATGAATGAGAAAATTCTCGTTACTTAATGAGGAATTTCATGCTCTATCGCATTAGGGTTTCCATAAGGCTCCAATGGGAGTTGGCATGGTTGACAGAGGGAGTGGGATAGGAAAATGCCCCTTCACTTACCGTTGAAATTTTCATTGTGCTGCAAAGGTGTGACAGTCAGTTCTTCCAAGTTGGGGGCAGTCAGTTCTTCCAAGTTGGCATGGCTGCAAGGAGGAGTGGGACAGGAAAATGCCCCTCACTTGTCGTTGAATTTGTCATCGTGTCGCAAATGTGTGACAGTCAATTCTTCCAAGTTGGGCACATTAGGATTTTTGACAGAGGACAAGTCACAAAACCCTCTCCATCCTTAAATGGAAAAGCATCGCTTTGCACAATGGTTCAAGACTCGGGGAACCCCTTACTCAAGCTAAGGTGGCCATGTCGGACATAGATGTCATGTACTCGTGGCATGGCAAAGCTATTGATGTGGCACGCTAACAACATGATGTTGAAAAATGTAGTAAGAAATTCTCAATTTGATTTTGCCTTTATTAAATTGAGAAAATTTGAACTTCCACATCAATAGATAACTTGGATGCAATTAACTTGTGTGATGTGGCTTGCATCACCCAATTTTCTCAATAAATTTGAGTTGGAGGAGTTAGAGTTCAGTTAAGCATGTGTGATTGCTAATTTGTAGCAATCAAAGTCAATTATCTCAAGTTGTTTTCACTTAAACTAGTTCCAATTGTTGGAGGAACTAGTGGAAGGTCAGTTGTGTAGTGGGACACGAATCAAACTCATTAATCATTGAGTTATGTAATCAATCAACCTAAAATAGCTAGTGCATGCAGAGAATTCGAGTTGCGTAGCTGTGGTGTACACACCAAGGTAGTGTAACATCAATTGTAGACTAGTCTTGAGTGTATAGGTGTTGCATGCAATTAGATGATCAACCTTGGGAATTGTGCAATACATTTTGGAGACATTCCTAAATAATAGGGACCTAATTTCTCAAGGAATTGTGTAAGGAAATAGGGGCTCAAGCAGAGGCATAAATTGACTAAGTCTAGGTTAGAGCTTCTTAGTGAGCAGAGAGGTAGGTTATTCACTTGTAGGTTGTGCTCAATTGAGAAAAGCAATTGTAATGCATCTCTATTCATCATATTAATGCAAGCAGGTATTGGGGTTTTTAACATATTGCTTTCCCCAGGAAAAATATCATGTGCATGTGTGTTTTTTCTTATTGCATGTCCAATTTTTTTGTTCTAAATTGTGAAATAACTTCCGTAGAGAAGTAGAGTAGGTTTTTATCTTGTGATTTTGATTAAAAATTCATGAGAAACTATAAATCTACATCATAATTTCTACATGGTATTAGAGCATGATTCACACTAGAGTATAAATTTTGAAGTTGTTTCTCACGAGGTTCAAATTTGAGTTTAGTGCAGCAGGATCTCTTCATAGTTGATAAGATGGCCTTCAAGGGACTAAGTTTAGAGTATGCATTGGAAGGCAACTTTAATTTCATTGCATGGAGGAAATATTCAATGATAATGGATTGCTAGAATACATCAAGAAAGTTGTTCTAAAACCAACAAAATCTAATGCCTAGAACCTTGCTCAATGGAAGAAAGATGTATCCAAGGCGAGGAGAATAATCTTCGAGGGAGTACGGGATCACATTGTCTCAAATATCAACGGAAAGGAAACTTTGTTCCCAATATGGAAAGCGCTTACAAAATTGTTCGAGAATAATAGTGACCACAGGAAGCTAGAACTCAAGGATAAACTTCGAAGTATCAAGATGCAAAAGAGCGACATTGTTTCACATTATCTGAGTAGGTTCACACAATGTTGTGATGAACTTGGCAAGGTTGGTGTTAATGTTCCAGAAGATGACTTCGTAAGCCTATCCCTTCTAGGCCTTCCTAAGAGTTCGCATAGCTACAAAGATTTGGTGAACAGGACGAAGACATTGTCAAATTGGGAACTCTTATGGTATGATTTGGTAAAGGAGGAAATAAGGTGAAATACCAATGATGGGACTTCATCCAAGGGAGAGGATGAATAAAAATTTGTGTTAGTAGGAAAGGGAAAGAAGGGAAAAGGGAAGAAATATCAATCCAAACCAGAGTCCAACAAAGGGGGCAAGAAGAAATATTTGTCCAAAATTAAATGCTTTCATTGTCATGAATTCAGACACTATGCCATGAAGTGTCCACACAAAAAGGCAAGAAAGAAGACCTCAGGATGAGTAGCGGGTGAAGCCTTGGCTTCACAGTTCAAGCTTGACTTTATCCTTATCACATGCATGGCCAACACAGTGATGATGAGTGTGTGGTACTGGGACTCAGGTGCATCGTTCCACATGACAGGGTGTAGAGAGTTTTTTAGTGACCTAGAGGAGAAAGACTTGCAGATTCACATTGATTCAGGGGATGAAGGAAGGTACAACACGAACAAGGTTGGTACAATCACCTTTTAGAGGGAGTCGAGCTCCCCTCTCAACCTAAAGGATGTCATGTTTGTTTCAAGCCTAAAGAAAAATCTCATCTCTATTGTAGTTTTGGAAGACCGTGTTTATGATGTGATCTTCGGCAGAGGAAAAACATTCCTGAGACACATATCCACGAGACATGTGAAGCAGATTGGTGTTCGTGTGAAGAACCTATATAAGTTAGATGTGGAATAATGTGATGCATTATGCACAAAGGTAGAGAAAGTGCAAAGTCGCGATGTTAGTGAACTTTGGCACAAAATAATAACCCATTTGCATCATGGCACCCTGAAGATTATGCAACAAATAACCACATGCCTCCCTAAAGGAGGACTTGAGCGATAGGATGTATGCAAATAATGCACCTCGGGGAAGTACACAAAATTCACTTTCCATGATTGGGACAACAAAGCACATGCAGTCCTTGAAAGGATTCACTCTAATGTTTGTGGACCTTTCTTGACAACCTCCATTACCAGGCACAAATATTTTGTCATTTTTATTGATGACTTCTCAAGGAAGTGTTGGATCTTATTCATGCAGAAGAAACATGAGACATTCTCCAAGTTCGTAGAATTCAAGGCGCTTGTTAAGAAAGAAACTGAAAAGAAGGTGAAGGCTCTCAGGAGCGATAATGGAGGTGAGTATGTGTCGAATGAATTTAAAAATTTATGTGCAAAACAAGGCATTCTAAGAGAGTTTATAGCACCTCACAACCCACATCAGAATGGGGTGGCTGAGAGAGAGAACTGTAGCATTGTGGGAGAAGCGAGGGCGATGTTGCATGACTAAGGCCTACCTCTACGTTTGTGGGTTGAGGCATACAAAACAACAGTCTATTTGCAGAACCAGAGTCCTCATCAAATTCTAAGCATGATTACATGAGAGGAGGATTTCTCGGGGAGGAAGTTGGATGTGTCGTGCTTCAGGATTTTCAGAGCCTCTATTTATGACCATGTCTCTAAAGAATCAAGGAAGAAGATTGATTCAATTGCATAATTGGGGGTATTTGTGGGTTACATAGAAATTCCACACAACTATCCTCTGTACTTCCTATCCCTCAGAATGACAGTTGTGCAAAGGGATGTAAAATTTGATGAGGAGAAAGTGATGTGGTGTTCTCTTGAGAGGGTGCTTCAGATCCCACCAGAAGAGGAGATTTTAGCTCCAAAGGAGGAGCCTAGAGAATTTATGGAGTAGCCACAAATTGAGGAGAAGAGAGTGGAGACAATCACTCAAGCATAACTATCTCGAGAAGGAAGGAAAAGAATAAGGGCAACTGAGAGACTTGTGCAGGATGCAAGGGAGAATGTGGGTGTTCCTTCAAATCGATGCAGGAAGAAAAGGTCACCTGATTGGTATGCTAGCTACATGGATTTAATGACTGAGCTTGTAGAGACTGAGCCATCCTATTTTAAGATAGAAATAGAGCAACCTATATGGGTTGATGAAATGGTGGAGGAATACGAATCCATTGTAAATAACAATGTTTGGGAAGTGGTCCCAAGACTAACAGATAAATTAGTTGTGGGTTCGAGATGGATCTTCAAGGTTAAATAGGCAGAAAATGGAAGCATAGAGAAGTATAAGGCCATATTTGTGGCCAAGGGGTACTATCAATTTGAGGGAATTGACAATGAGGGGAGCTTTTCTCCTATAGCAAGGTACTCATCCATAAGACCAATTATTGCACTGGTTGCATGGATGGGGTGGAAGATCCATCAGATGGATTTAAAAACAACATTTTACAATGGGTTTATTGAGGAGGAAGTGTACATAGAGAAACCATAAGGTTTAGAGACATTTGATCGAGAGTCTCATGTGTGCAAATTCAAGTGAGCATTGTACAGTCTCAAACAAGCACCATGTGCTTGGCACACTGTGATTGATAATTATCTCACTGGTTTGGGCTTCACCAAAAGTGAAGCGGATGCAAACCTCTATCACATCTTGGTAGAAGGTAAATTGCTTATTATTGTCTTATATGTTGACGATTTGATTTTAACTGGTGACGAGCAACTAGTCAGATCTTGCAAGGTGGACCTTTCCAAGGAGTCTAAAATGAAGCACATGGGTCTCATGCACTACTACCTCATGTTGGAAGTATGGCAAGGCGACGGGGAATTGTTTGTCTCCCAAAGCAAGCATGAAAATGAGATACTATAGATAATCTGCATGGAGAGTTTCAAACCCATGGAGACACCTCTAGCGACCAACTAGAGGAAGGAGGATGCTACTTCATGTGAAGAAGTGGATGCTACATTTATCGACAGCTAGTGGGTTCATTCATGTATCTTGTGAACACATGACTGGATATGTGATATGCAGTCAACCAACTGAGCCAAGCTATGGTTAGGCCAAATAAATTATTTTGGAAGGCAATTGAGCATATTTTACGGTACCTTAGAGGCACTACCCAGTTTGGACTATGGTAGAGAAAGACAGAGGGAGTGAAGTTGTGTGGCTTAACAAATGCAGATTGGGCCGGTAGTCCATCAAATCAAAAGAGTACATCAGGTGGAATTTTTAGTTTTGGGTCCACAACGGTTTCCTGGTATAGCAGCAAGTAAAGATCTTTGGTGCTCAACTCAACGGAAGTAGAATACATGGCTGCAAGTTAAGCAGCATGTGAGGCGATCTGGATGAGAAATATTTTTCTTGGACTATTCATTTAGATGATGGATACAACTATGATCTACTATGACAATCAAATTTACATCAAGCTCTTTGAGAATCTTATATTTCACAATCAATCCAAGCATATAGATATTCGGTATCAACATTTACGGGATTGTGTGTAAAGGCAGATAATGTTGCTACACTACATTCTGATAGAGGAACAAGATGTTGACATTTTGACAAAGGCCTTGTCAAGATGGAAGTTCAAGTTTCATAGGTGCAGGATATGGGTGGTTGATAATCCATTTCTTACTGAGAGGGAGTATTGAAAAATGCAACAAGAAATTCTCAATTTGATTTTGCCTTGATTAAATTGAGAAAAATTGAATTTCCACATTAGCAGACAACTTGGATGCAGTTAAATTGTGTGACATGGCTTCTGTCACCCAATTTACTTAGTAAATTCAAGTTGGAGGAGTTAGATAGTTAAGAATGTGTGGTTGCTAATAGGTAGTAATCAAAGTCAGTTATCTCAAGTTGTTTTAAATTAAACTAGTTCCAACTGTCGGAGGAACTAGTGGAAGGTCAGTTGTGTAGTGGGTCTTTAGTCAAACTCAGTGATCATCAAATTAATTGATCAATCAACCCAAAATAACTAGTGCATGCAGAGAATTCAAGTTCCCCAGTTGTGGTGGAGATATTAAGGCAGTCTAGCATCAGTTGTAGACTAGTCTTGAGTGTACAGATGTTGCATGCAGTTAGATGATCAACCTTGGGAATTGTGCAATCCATTTTGGAGAAATTCCTAAATAATAGGGGCCTAATTTCTCAAGGAATTGTGCAAGGAAATAGGGGCTCAAGTAGAGGAAAAAATTGACTAAGTATGGGTTAGAGATTCTCAATAAGAAGAGAGATAGGTTATTCACTTGCAGGTTGTGCTTAATTGAGCAAAGAAATTGTAATACATCTCTATTCATCAGATTAATGCAAGAAGGCATTGCGGTTTTTAGTAGATTTTATTCCCCATGAAAAATATTGTGTGCATGTGTGTTATTTCTTATTGCAGGTTTGAAATTTTTACTCTAAATTGTGAATTAACTTCCACAGAGCAGTAGAGTAGGTTTGTGTCTTGTGAATTTTATTAAAACTTCATGAGAATTTGCAAATCTACACCATAATTTCTTCATTGTATCGGAGCGGGATTCACACTAGAGCATAAATTTTGAAGTTGTTTATCGAGAGGTTCGAATTTGGAGTTCAATGCAGTGGGATCTCTTCAGAGCTGAAAAGATGGCCTTCAATGGGTTGAGGCTAGAGCATGCCTTGGAAAGTAACTCTAATTTCATCACATGGAAGGATCACATGGAGGTGGTATTGGATGACAATGGATTGCTAGAATACATCAAGACAAATGTTGCAAAACTAGTGAAATTTGATGCCTAGAACCTTGCTTAGTGGAAGAAAGATGTAACCAAGGTGAGGATAATAATCTTCGAGGGAGTACAGGATCACATTGTCTCAAATATCCATGGAAAAGAAACTCCGTTCGCAATGTGGAAAACACTGACATAATTGTTTGAGAATAATAGTGACCACAAGAAGCTAGCACTCAAGGATAAACTTTGAAGTATCAAGATGCAGAAGAATGAAATTATTTCGTAGTATATGAGTAGGTTCACACAATGTCATGATGAACTTGGTGGGGTTGGTGTTAATGTTCTAGAAGATGATTTGGTAAGCCTAGCCCTTATAAGCCTTCCCAAGAGTTGGCATAGCTATCAAGATTCAGTGAACAGGAGGGAGAAACTATCGAATTGGGAACGCTTATGGACTGATTTGGTACAAGAGGAAATAAGGAAAAATACTAGAGATCGTACTTCATCCAAGGGCGAGGATGAAGAAAAAAATTCATTGGTTGGAAAGGGAAAGAAGGGAAAAGGGAAGAAATCTCAATCCAAACCAGAGTCCAGCCAAGGGGGAAAGAAGAAAGATTTTTCCAAAATTAAATGCTTCCATTGTCATGAATTCAGGCATTATGCGACGAAGTGTCCACACAAAAAGGCAAGCAAGAAGACCTCAGGAGGAGTAGCAAGTGAAGCCTTGGCTTCACAATTCGAGCTTGACTTTACCCTTATTGCATGCATGGCCAGCACATTGAGGAGGAGCGTGTGGTACTTGGACTCAGGTGCATCATTCCACATGACAGGGTGTAGAGAGATTTTCAATGACCTCGAGGAGAAAGACTTGTAGATTCCCGTTGAGTTGGGGGATGACAGAAGGTACAGTGCGACCAATGTTGGTACAGTCACCTTTAAGAGAGATTTAGGCTCCCTTTTCAAGCTTAAGGACATCATGTTCATTTCGAGCCTAAAGAAAAATATCATCTCTGTTGCAGTTTTGGAAGATTGTGGTTATGATGTGATCTTCAGCAAACGAAAAACATTCTTGAGACACATAGCCACATGATAGGTGAAGCTGATTGGGGTTCGTGTGAATAACTTGTAAAAGCTAGATGTGAAATATTGTGTTGCATTAAGAACAAAAGCATAGATGGTGCAAAGTTGTGATGTCAGTGAACATTGGCACATAAAACTTGGGCCATTTGCATCATGGAACCCTGAAGATTATGCAACAAATAACCACGTGCCTCTCCAAAGGAGCGCTTGAGTAGCAGGATGTACCCAAAGGATGTACCTTAGGGAAGTACACAAAATCCACTTTCCATGATCAAGACAACAAAGCACATGTAGTACATGAAAGGATCCACTCTGATGTATATGGACCTTTCTCAATAGCCTCCATTACCAGCTACAAATATTTTGTCATTTTTATTAATGACTTCTCAAGGAAGTGTTGGATTTTCTTCATGTGGAAGAAAGATGAGACATTCTCCAAGTTCTTAGAATTCAAGGTACTGGTTGAGAAAGAAACTTCCAAGAAGGTGAAGGCTCTCAGGAGCGATAATGGAGGTCAGTACATGTCGAGTGAATTTAAAAAAAAAATGTGCAAAAGAAGGCATTCGACGAGAGTTGACAACACCCAACAACCCACAAAGGAATGGCGTGGCTAAGAGAAAGAACCTCAACATTGTGGGAGCAGCGAGGGTGATGTTGCATGACCAAGGCCTGCCTCTACATTTGTGGACTGAAGCATGCAACATAACAATCTATTTGCAGTCTTGGATTCTTCATCGGATTCTAGGCATGATTACACCAAAGGGGATTCGTGGGGAGGAAGCCGGATGTGTCGAACTTCAAGATTTTTGTAGCCTTTGTTTAATGCCATGTATCCAAAGAATCAAGGAAGAAGCTTGAGATGAACACAAATTTGGGGGTATTTGTGGGTTACACAAAACTCCACACAACTATTGTATGTACTTTCCATCCCTCAAAATGATTGTTGTGCTAAGGGATGTAAAATTTAATAAGGAGGAAGTGATGAGGTGCTCTCTTGAGAGGGAGCTTCAGATCCCACCAGAAGAGGACCTTTTAGCTCCAAAGTAGGAGCTTCAAGAAGTTGTGGAGCAGCCACAAATTGAGGAGCAGAGAGTGGAGGGAGCCACTCAAGAGAAACCATCCAGAGAAGGAAGGAAAAATAACCAAGGAAGTTGGGAGACTTGTGTAGGATGTGGGGGAGAATGTCAGTGCTCCTTCAAATCAACACAGGCAGAAAAGGTCACCTGATAGGTACACTAGCTACATGGTGTGGAGTACTAAAGAAGGTATTTTTTTGGTAATTATTTCAGCATCTTTTCATTATAACTTACAAACCTTTTGCATCATGAACTCAGAAAACGATAAGGAATTGTAATAAAACATGTGAGATTAATATACAAGATGAAAACACTGACAATTGTCATTTCCTTATGCAGAAAGAAGGAAAAACGAGAAACTGTCGTTCCAAAGGAAAGGACAAGGATGGGTTAACCACTGTCCCTTTGATGGGAGACCGTATGCAAAGAAGGCAGAGCAAATCAAAGTGAATCAGCCCTGGAAAGGAAGTGGAGATATCGGCTCGGCGTAGGAAAGAAAAGAAATGACTGAGGACTAACGGTTCGACGAATCCCTCAGGATCCTTGATCCTGAGGGATCGTTGCTTTAACTATTTCTGCACTTAGACATCTCCGCCTTCACCATTATAAAAGGGGCAGCACTGTTAGCTCGAGGAGTTAGAATTTGTTATGTTTTATGTAATTTCCTTTAAGATCAAAACTTTGATCATCGAGTCTCGTTAAGAACTGATCTATTGTAATTCCGCTTTATTCATTAATATGAACTTGGTTACTATTTCATCTCTGAGTCTGGAATAACTTCAAGCAGTGTACCCCTGGAGGCTAAGGGCCCGGCCCTGGAGGACACTTGCTCCTGTACTATTACGTTTGGTTTATGCGTGGTTTGCTTATCGACGTTATTTGGTAATCTGATGTGTTTTGTAAGTTTACATCACATGCTCTGTTATGTTTAATTTATTAAGGTTTCTAAAGACAAAACTATTGTATTGACTCTGCATCGTATCACTGTTCCTTTAGGTGTTGATATAATATTGCTAGTCTTTACAGAATACTGTTGCTATTTAATTACATAGCCTTTGTGCTGTGCACTTGTTCATTAATATTACAAAATTCATCTTGGAAGTTATGTTCTTTGCAATTGTTGGATCTATAAACAATGTTGTTCTATTTTGAAATGCAGTCATACTCGTTCTAATTGAGATTGATAACTGGATCAGATTACTATTAAAGTGTGCCGTGTGTATATATGGTTGTCAAGCGCTGTTCTATAATTCATCATTAATCAGTGTTGTTCCATTTTGGTGTGGTATTCAATCCGCCCTTAAGAGTGAAGGATTGCCATTTGATTCCTGTAGATTACGATTAGTGCATTTGATCTTATAGAATAAGGTGTTACTGCTTGTTAGACTTAGTTGTCGTTACAATTTCTTAACTGTTGTTCCATTTCAAGTTTGCTGTTCTATTTCTTAACTGCTGTTCCATTTCAGGTTTGTTGTTCTATTTCTTAATTGTTGTTCCATTTCAGGTTTGTTGTTCTATTTCTTAATTGTTGTTCCATTTCTTATCTGTCGTTTCATTTCTTGTCATTTGTTATTTTGGTGTGAAGAACGATCTCAGGCTGTAGTGAGCATTGACATCTACTGTCCGGCTCCTAGATCCACGATCTGTTCTCTGGTTTCCTTTTCCATCAGTTTACAAAGGGATGGGTTATTGCTACCGAACCCTTGACTGATAAATTGCTTAGTTTTCTGAATGCGTGGTTTAATCTTTTGAAGTAGTTAGCTGTAAACAAGCATCCGTTTACTCTTGTATCTTCGAACACTGTGCTACTAGCATTACTCTGGAAAATGATAGCCTCAAACTGAGACATTCTTTGAAATAACAAAACGTTCCCGGATTGACATAATAATGTAAGGTAATTAGAGGTGAAAGAGACCCTTTTTATAGCTTGACACATGGCTCTAATGATTGAGCCTATAGAGACTTAGCCATCCTAGTTCAAGGAAGCAGTAGAGAAACTTGTATGGGTTGATGTAATGTTGGAGGAATATAAATCCATTGTAAAGAAAAATGTTTGTGAAGTTGTCCTAAGACTAACAGATAAATCAATTGTGGGTTCAATATGGATATTCAAGGTTAAGCAGGTATCAAAAGGAAGCATAAATAAGTATAAGGCTAGATTTGTGACCAAGGGTTACTCTCAAGTTGAGGGAATTGACTATGAGGAGACCTTTCCTCCTATAGCAAGGTACTCATCCATAAGATCAATTCTTGCACTGGTTCCATAGATGGGGTGGAAGATCCACCATATGGATGTAAAAACAACATTTCTCAATGGGTGTAGAAATTTTGCAAATTCTCTACAAATCTCAGTCTAAGACTATGTAGAAAATCTGACTGTAGATTAAATCGATAATGCAATATACCAAATCAAAATACTATAATCTACTTCTACTATCAATTTCCTTTGCGGAAGCTTAAAGATTGAGAAAGATCAAGCTGAACACATATAAATAGAAGAAGAAGAATCAATGCACATGAAACACATAGAATACTTAGGGAAAAGCCTCAACTAAAAACCCCACTGTCTATATTATCATACAAGGTGGAAATACATTAGAATTATACAAATACTTAGCTCTCACAACTAGCCAACTCTCAGTACAATCCTCCTGGATGCTCACAAGTAATCAAAGCTTCTCACAAGCCTTCTCCTCTGCCCTCTAAGCTCCTATTTCCTTGCGCAGTTCCTCTGGGATGATCTCCTTCACCCAGTGGAACATTGCTCTCACACACTGCTCTAACACACTGTCAGAACTACGCAATCCTCAAGGAACCTTCTTCCTTCTGCATGCATTAGTTTCCTTTATAGGAAAACACATGCAACTGATAGTACACTGTCCTTGTCTTCAATATCAACTAGGTCTTTCCTTGAATAGACATGCATGGGTTCCTAATGAGGGAATCTTCAGTTATCTGGAGTACACTGGTTGAGTACATGCATGCATCAACTGACTGATAACTCACAATTAGTTCCTCAAACAGTTTGGAACTAATTTAACTAGACTTAACTCAGTAAAGTGAGTTAACTAATTACAACTCAAATATAACTCAATCTTATCTCCTTAATTAAGGGATAATATCCTTAATTTAAGGGATAACTGTTGCATGCCTTTAGAAAGACTTCTAACTTTAATTTCTCCAACTAATTAATCTATAATGAATTAATTAATTATTTCCAAGCAGCTGGTGAGACTAAATTCGATTTTAATTCACAATTTTAATTCAAGGACAAATTAAAATTGGAATTTATGGATTCTATTTTTATCAACAAGAAAGGAATTCAACTCGATCCTGATCGTGAACCTTTGGAATGTTATGCATGCAACACTTATCTCTAGTGTTGTTGCTCCAATAACTCCAGAAACAAAAAAAAACATCCAACCTAAATCAATGTGATGCATCTGTCATCAAAGTCGCTGACTGCTATTGCCTCCGTCAACTGAACACTTTGCTCTTCGGCTGACTTAGCCTTTCTGCATTGTTATCAATCCTTCTATGTGCTCTTTAGTATCTGACTGCTCTAGCCTCTATCACTTTGATCTTTGACTGCATCAATCCCACTGATTCCTCCCGCTACTATGTACTTTGGGCTCCCATAGCAAGGTACGATCCATGAGATAAAACCTCTCAATGGACCCTACCCAATTTCAGCCTTCATGGGACTATCACTTCACATCACCCCACCTCACACCTGGAGGTATGGCTGCATGTGATCCCTCTGCCCACTTCTCCAATTGTTGCTCCTCCACAATTTTCTGAGACTTCTTCTGGGGTTGCATGTCGAGAGGTAATTTACTCTCCCTCTCAACCACCAAGTCTCTAACATTTGCCTTCCTCGTCAAGACTTTGCATGCATCTTGAACCTCAAGAGATTAAAAGTTCTTAACTCATGAACCAATCTTCTTTACCTTCTCGTGGTGATGTGTCTAAGGAAAACCTTTCCCTTACTGAAGAAAACATCGTAGCCTTTGTCCTCCAACATCGCGACTGATACCAAGTTCTTCTACAGTCCAGGCACATACTTCACATCTGTCAAGGTGATAGGAGCTCCATGCTCCCTCTTAAAAGCAACTGTGCCCACTCCTGAAACACTATACCTTTCATCGTCACCCATCTCTATGCACATCTTAAGGTCTTTCTCCTCTAAGGTATTTAACAACTTTTTATCATCGATCATGTGGAATGAGACTCCACTCTCAATATACCAGACACAACCCATCATCGATGACACTATGCATGCGATGAGGGTAAACTCCATTTCGAACTGAGAGGTTAATGCCTCACCTTCCGATCTTTCCGAGGATCCCTTCTTGGACTTCTTCAATGGGCAATTAGTCGCATAATGTCCCATCTCAATTTGAAGTATGATATGAATTCGATTTGCACCTGCAAACCCGAACTTAAAACTTCGAATTCTCTTCTCCGTATATTGTTCACCGCTCTGATAAACTTGGCTTTGATACCATGTAGAAATTCTGCAAATTCTCTACAAATCTCGCTCTAAGACTATGTAGAAAATCTGACTATAGATTAACCCGATAATGTAATATACCAAAGCAAAATACTATAATCTACTTCTACTAAAAATTTGCTTTGCAGAAACTTAAAGATTGAGCAAGATCAAGCTGACACATATAACCAGAAGAAGAAGAATCAATGCACATGAAACACAGAAAATACTCAGGGGAAAGCCTCAGCTAAAAACCCCACTATCTCTATTATCATACAAGGTGGAAATACATCATTATACAAAGCCTTAGCTCTCACAGCTAGCCAGCTCTCAGTACAATCCTCCTGGATGCTCACAAGTAATCAAAGCTTCTCACAAGCCTTCTCCTCTGCCCTCTAAGCTCCTATTTCCTTGTGCAACTCCTCTGGGATGATCTCCTTCACCCAATGGAACAATGCTCTCACACATTGCTCTAACACACTATCAGAACTACGCAATCCTCAAGGAACCTTCTTCCTTCTGCATGCATGAGTTTCCTTTATAAGAAAACACATGCAACTGATAATACATTGTTCTTGTCTTTAATCTCAACTGGGTCTTTTTCTGAATAGACATGCATGAATTCCTGATGAGGGAGTCTTCAGTTATTTGGAGTACACTGGTTGAGTGCATGCATGCATCAACTGACTAATAACTCACAATGAGTTCCTCAAACAGTTTGGAACTAATTTAACTGGACTTAACTCAGTAAACTGAGTTAACTAATTACAACTCAAATATAACTCAATCTTATCTCCTTAATTAAGGGATAGTCTCCTTAATTTAAGGGATAACTGTTGCATGACTTTAGAAAGCCTTCTAACTTGAATTTCTCCAACTAATTAATCCATAATGAATTAATTAATTATTCCAAGTAGTTGGTGAGACTAAATTTGATTTTAATTCACAATTTTAATTCAAGGACAAATTAAAATTGGAATTTCTGGATTCTGTTTTTATCATTTCTTGTTACTATTTTCAACAGTGTGCATCGAGCAACTAGAAGGTTTTGAGACATTTGATCAAGAGTCTCATGTGTTCAGACTCAAGTAAGCATTGTACAACCTCAAACAAGCACCCCGTGCATGGTACACTAGGATTGATAACTATCTCACCGATTTGGGCTTCACTAAAAGTGAAGCAGATGCAAACCTCCATCACATCTTAGTAGAAGGTAAATTGCTTGTTATCATCTTATATGTTGATGAATTTTTTTTAACTAGTGATGAAAAGTTGATCAAATCTTGCAAGGAGGACCCTTAAAGTGAGTTTGAAATGAAGGACATGGGTCTCATGCACTACTTCCTCGGATTGGAAGTATGGCAAGGTGATGGGAAACTATTTGTCTCTCAAGGCAAGTATGCAAATGAGATACAACATAGATTCTACATGGAGAGTTGCAAACCCATGGAGATACCTCTAGAGACCAACTAGAGGAAGGGGGATGCCACTTCATGTGAAGAAGTGGATGCTACCATTTATCGACAGCTAGTGGGTTCACTCATGTATCTTGTAAACACACGACCAAATATGTGCTATGTAATCAACCAACTGAGCCAAGCTATGGTTTAAAAACCAAATTATTTTTTAAGGAAGTTGAGAATGTTTTACAGTGCCTCAGAGGCTATACCCAGTTTGGACTACGGTACATACAGACAAAGGGAGTGAAGTTATGTGGCTTCATAGATGCAGATTGGGCGGGGAGTCTATGAGACCAAAAGAGTACAATAGGTGGAATTTTTAGTGTTGGGTCCACAACGGTTTCATGGTACAACATGAAACAAAGATTTGTGGTGCTCAGCTCGGAAAAAGCATAATACATGGCAGCAAGTCAAGCATAATACATGGCTACAAGTCAAGCAACATGTGAGGGGATCTAAATGAGAAAGATGATTGTTGGACTATTTGGTCAAATGATGGATCTAACTATGATGTACTATATAATTAGAGTTGCATAAAGCTCTCTTAGAATCTTGTATTTCACGATCAATCCAAGCATATAGATATTTGGTATCACCATTTACAGGAATGTGTGCAGAGGCCGATAATGTTTCTACACTACGTTTCGACAAAGGAACAAGATCCTGACATTTTGACAAAGGCCTTGTTAAGAAGGAAGTTTGAGTTCCACAAGTTTAGGATAGGGGTGTTTTATAATCCCTTTCTTCTTAAGAAGGAGTGTTGAAAAATGCAGCAATAAATTCTCAATTTGATTTTTCCTAGATTAAATTGAGAAAAAATGAATTTCCACATTAGTAGACAACTTGGGTGTAGTTAACTTGTGTGGCATCATTTGTGTCACCCAGTTTACTCAGTAAATTCGAGGTTGAGGAGTTAGAGTTCAGTTAAGCATGCATGATGGCTAACTTGTAGCAATCAAAGTCAATTATCTCAAGTTGTTTTCAGTTAAACTAGTTCCAATTGTTGGAGGAACCAGTGGAAGGTCAGTTGTGCAGTAGGTATTCATTCAACTTAGTGATCATCCAGTTACTAATCAATTAGCCCAAAATAGCTAATGCATGTAGAGAATTCAAGTTCCCCAACTGTGGTGGAGATTACAAGGCAATGTAACCTCAGTTGTAGACTAGTCTTGAGTGTACAGGTTTTGCATGTAGTCAGATGATCAACCTTGGGAATTATGTAGTCCATTTTGGAAAAATTCCTAAATAATAGGGTCCTAATTTCTTAAGGAATTGTGCAAGGAAATAGGGGCTCAAGCAGAGGCAAAAATTGACTAAGTTTGGGTTAGATCTTCTTAGTGAGCAAAGAGATAGGTTATTCACTTGCAGGTTGTGCTCAGTTGAGCAAAGCAATTATAATAAATCTCTATTCATCATATTAATGTAAGCAAGCAATGGGGTTTTTAGAAAATTGCTTTCCCCACGAAAAATATTATGTGCGTGTGTGTTATTTCTTATTGCATGTCTGAAATTTTTGTTCTAAATTCTGAATTAACTTCCGTAGAGCAGTAGAGTAGGTTTGTGTTGCGATTTTGATTAAAACTTGAGCAGTTGCAAATCCTGACCATATTTTCTACATGTGACTCATGGAATGCATATATGGCCTTTTTAGATGACTAAGGGGTCAATTTTGGGTGACACGTGGCTTGGGGTTGTCATGTGGTACTAACATGGCAATACATATGGTTGGGGGCCACATCACCATAGAGCTAAGAAATCTATGGTGTCGTTTCATAACAGGCCGCAAAGTTAACAGAACCCACAAGGTAAATGGAAGGCGGTGGACGAAAATTATGTTTGTTACCTAGTGGGAACATTTATGTCACACCACGAAGATTGGGACAAAGTATGCTGAGAGATAGGATCACAGTCCAACGGGAGCGCTAGATGGGGAATATTTGTGTTGGTTGATAGAAATAAATCCATTGCAGTGTAATGTTTTGGAGAATAATGTTCATAGAGGTTGGAGCAGTGACATAATGGCGAAGTGGAACTTTGGTGCTATGACATGGCAGGTGCCACATTGGACTACACGTGAGGTGGTAGTGCCACCTGGAAAACCCTTTCTAATGTAGTACTGATTAAGGGTCCCATATTTCAATTAGGAATAATATGGGCATTGGATCGAGGATAAATTTATATTGCGAAAAAGCTCTTGACAAGCCAAACACGATGGTACTGTTCAAATTTAATTTCACTAACTTAAAGGAAAAGATAACTTTTTTTAACCCCATTTCCATGATGAGACAATGGAGTTTGGGTTAATTAAAAGTAACACCTCCCATTCCCTTCAGATTAATCCAAGGGGGTGGGAGGGAGCATTACAAAAGGTAAATTAGTCGAATTAGCAAACAACTATATTGGTATTATTGAAAAAAAACAAAACAAAAAACAAAAAAAACACTATTATTATATTAAGTGATATATGAAATTATGTAAAATGGTTGATGTTTATTTATTGATTTTTAAGAAAATAAAACACATTGCAAAAGCAAGTGGTTGCAATAGAAGGCTTGTGAATACTTCGATATCTAGTATTGTGTGGGATGATGCTTTTGAGAATTTTTCGTTGGAAGGGATGTAAATAAAACATAGTAAAAAATGAATCAAAATGGAACAAGGAAGCCTAGTTTATCTTGAAAGGCTTCGTACTTTTGAAGCATAAGGGCTTGAAATTTGTAACTAAATCACTATCAAAATGTAGAAACATTGGAGTAATGTTTTCAAGTAAACTTGTGATGTAAGAATAATTTATTTGACCTAATGGTTTTCAAATGTCTCTGAGTCAACACAAAGCTTATTAAGTTGAGCCATTGCTAATTGGCACAAGGGATGGGTAGTGTGATCCATCATATTTGAAAATGAAAGTATTTGGATCATCTATCCACTTTATACCTACGAAATGCTCCTCTAGTCGAATTGGTTGGTTCACAAAGGTTGGGTTAGATGCTTAAATATAACTAATAGCTTGGATTGGAGTCTCAAACTAATTTATAATTGACACTTTATTAATATAGGTGAAGTAACTTTGAAACTCTAAATTTGAGAAATAAGTACAAGTTTTAATTCTATATAGCTTGTAGACAAAAAAGAGTCAAAAATATCAATGGTAGTTTTGTAAAATATAAATTATTAAGAATCTCTAGATGTGAGCATCCATTTGAAGCAAAGGTCACTCATTAGATAGCTACTAACCACATAGTATTCTATGTAGTTATTGCAATGACTACCAAGATTTGAATCTCAAATTCGTTGGTTATTTGATCTCGATGAGATATGGATGTGCAAATTACAATGTAAATGCAAAGAGTCCCAAGTCAAAACAAAACGAAGATAACAACATTTACTTTTACAAATCCAATTTTTTAATCAACAAGAGGTTCTAAATATAATATGAAATTTAGTACAAAATAAGCAATGTAGAAACTCATTAAAATAATGAGCATTTTATAGCAACTATCATTGAATTGCATGTGAATAGTTTGGTTTGTAAATTGTGGCTCGGAAATAACCTCAAAGCTAAAGAGCGGTCCTTAAAAATGGCCAAAGACTTATAATCCAAAACAAACCCAACAAAGAAACAACTAGTTTTACAAACTTGTGTATTTATTTAATGTTTGATTCTAAAAACCAAGAAAATATTCAAGAATAATAAAAATTTTAAGAAGAAGAAGAAGAAGAAGAAGAAAAGCAACAATAAAAATTGATAGTTGTATAGGTCAAGGAAAATGATGAGTATCCAAAGGAAGGGGCTATAGTGGACAAGAATCTATGAGATACAAATATTATAGTTGTGAAGGATGAAAATATCAAATAACACTATTTTCAAGTAGTTGTAAATGATGGTATATGTATGATTGGCATGTGCTAAATGCAAACTAGAAATGAGCATAGAATCTTATTGATATTGTTGAATACAAAGAGAAAAAGTGTTTTTGTTTTCAAAGCCAATCCTTTCACCAATGCTTATTTTTTTATCACGTGTTTTCAATGTATTTTTTATTGATTGCACAAGTGCTGACATTTTTTTTATTGCGATCGTTGACACCTTTGCTCCTATGGAGAAAGGTATGGAAATGTTGAATCATTTAGTGAGTACTTGTGTTGGATCATTTAGTGAGTACTTGTAGCAATTCTTTTCTTTTGTAAATTGAATAGAGATTATATTACTTGACCAAAATAGAGCATTAGGGAAATTAGATCAGTAACATAATAATAGAGCATTTGTCCATTTATAATGTATGAGCTAGATAAAAAAACTATAGATTTTTTTTTTTGGAGGAAAATCCAAGAAGGTTGACTTGAAGGGATCACATCCCACTAGCCAAACTAGCAGAGCCTAACATCAAGGGCGTCAAGGATAATTAAGCCCATTACCTCCCATTGATGAGGTACTTTAGCAATAGGAACTCAACCAAATGAGCTAACTCTTAGGGCTAAAAAAACTAAACACCTAATATAACCTAAAACATTTTAAAAATTTGTAAGGTAGAACTAAACTAACAATATCTATGATTGTAGTTAAGTTGCTACTATCATATTTAAGCAAAAAGTAAAGAGGATCTATCTAGTTCAATAGAGAATCTACCTAAATGGTGTTAGGTAAATCACCCTCCTCCTTGAAGGTGGAGAACTCAAGGTATGCTACCTTCCTAACAATGATCGAGACTTTGTCCATCAACTTCCTGGTATGTCACTGCATTTCATCAATGCATAGGAGAATTTCATGTTGTGCTTCTAATCATTTTACTAAGACTTTCCCCATTATGGTCATTAGTTTCAAACATATATCCATTCTCTGCATATACCTTCTTTATATGGTTTTGGTGTTTCCAACATCTGACACATAGCTTCCTGCAAGTCCTTAAACTTATGTGTCAATAAAAAACCATTGTTGAATTATGGCCTCTCACTTATTTTCTTCAATTTCCTTTCATATGAGAGGAGGGGTATTTCAAACATAAATAACAATGGATCTTTATGTTGCAAGCTATGCTCTAAAAGTGGAAGGGGATATTGAGTTCACCTCCCTTTATGGCTATTAGTAGAACCACAATGAACCAATTTAAGCAACAAGCCAACAAGAGGTAAGTGAAATGAAAAGGGAGAGAGGATAAATCTTGGAACCCTTGGGTAATGATAAAATAGAGGTCCCTAAGAGGAGACACGGTGCCAAGAATAGAACGAAAAGGATAAGGGCAGAATGCTCATTCAAAGAAAATCCGAGGAGAAGACCTTGACAAGTAAAAGAGAGAAGCCTTGATGAAACTAAAACTGAAGGAAACAACAAGCCAAAAATAGAAATAATATAGAGAGAAATGAATACAGTGATGGAGAATAACTTTTAGCGTATAGAAAACCTAGAATGAAGACCAAACCAAAATATAAATGGATGAAGGAATCCTAAAAGGTTGAGAGAAAATGTAAGGAACCAACTGGATTTAGATAGCAGATTTAAAATACTTCTGAAACTGAAACCATCACCTCTGAGGTTGCCTTCTAGACCCTGAACCTAAATTGACTGCTTGGGAAAATAAGTACAATCTGTAACCTGTAATCTTTGTCACTGTATAGGCCACTATCACTGCCACTACCATGACATGTCACCACTGTAATTACAACCACTATTGATGCAAACACTCATAAATACTACCACGAACTATCATAAAAATAATTGTCACTAGTTGTTATGTTGTTGCCCATACTTTACTTCTACCAATTCATCAACCTAGTCACTCAATCCCCTTCCTAGAACTTGTTTTCACTATGCATTCAAAACCATTGTAACTTGCTCATGGCACCTCAAAACATATAAAATGGATTATGGTCATCAAATAAGTGTCGAAGGGCATCACACATCTCTTGTTAGATTCATCTCTAAGCCTAGATCACTCAACTTCTTCCAGAGCTCAAATTGAACAAATAATGACCTCAAAAACCCTAAATAACCATATAAAAACTATATATTAAATTGTGTGCTAGAGTTCTCTTTCTGGGGGTGTTAGATAGAATCCCAAAATCTAATGCCAGGACTACAATTTTTACAACGTCAGTGTGTTATTCATGCGACAAAATAGAAAACATATTTTAAAAATAAAATATGAACTGACATGTCACCTCGCAGGGGTCAATCGTGCGATCTCATGTATACAATGAACATGCCTCACCAACTCAACTGCCTTTGTGTCGCTTGTAATTTTATGCTCGGATATTCTTTTATTTTAAGAGTTATGACTCCAAACTGAGCAAGACCATTACCACATCAAAACTTGCCCACAAGTTCCACATCGATCCATATGTGTTTGTAGATAGTTCCCAGTCTTGCCCTATTATATACTTGGACAAAGATAGAGCCATTGTGGATTTGTTGGAAACCGCTCGCACGAATAGTGCTCTATGTCTCATTATAACTGAGTCAACATTTCCTATATGTGTGTGTGAACGGACCATCATGGCTTTTCTGTCAACCTCTCACATGAATTGTCCTTTGTTGCTTGTTGTAAGAGAGTAGATGATTCCCACATATATATATGTGTGTGTGGGGGGGGGGGTGTGGTGGGGTGGGGTGGGGGAGGGGGCGAGATTCTTTCCATTGTGGCCAATTTTATTGCTATAGGTTTTGGAAATAGAACACAATAATCGCTATACCTCAAAAATTCAACCTCGGGAAACCATAATCATAACCAATAACCAAACAAACTTCTTTGTAACGAAACTTCTCAGACTCTACCACATAACTGATCTTTGTGTATTCTTGTTCCAATGATTGTGTGTGTTCTTGAGTGATGGATGAGCCCTTATATTTATAACATGCGAGTGTTCCCATGGGGTGGGTCAAGTCGACCATAGGCCATGCCATTTTTTGCTTACAAGCTAAAACTTCACCCATTGCAAATTGGATAATGTCGACCATGTGACCCTTCTCAATGTTCCATAGGGCCAAGAATTGGACTGACATTATCACCTTTTGATTTTGGCCCCATGTGACCACCCCATGTAACTTGGGGATCATTGCTCACTCACATGATGATGTAAGCATGATGTCTTCATGCCACATCGCAACCCATGATGGGTGCCACTGGTGGTACTATTGTTGTCTCATACATCCCCTTTGACATCAATGACAACACAATATGCAACAATGCATCTATATTATCTTGTAAATGTTGTGAAACAAAACCCTGTTATCATACCCACAAAAGATGTATCTAAGTTTTCAATACTTATTATGAGAGCAGGGTTGTTGTATGCATATGTTTATAATTTTCTATTGAATAATGTAGTTTTTAAGCCCACCAAAACATTAGATGCTAGTATTTAATCTTGTCAAAAAAATAGTGTTGGACAAGGGGACAATAAAGCATATAAGGAGACCACTGGGTGTGATGTTGAAGGAGATATTCTGATAAAATAATTAGAGATGAAAAAACTTGTAATTTAAAGGAAATTTTAAGAATTTTATAAAACTATTTTGGGTACATAGAATATAATATTGTAAACCAAAGAGTGTATTGAATTGTGGAGAATTATGCTAGCTTTGAAATAATAAAACAAGAAGTGCTACATAGAATCTAGGTTGCTGAATTTAAATATAGTAAGATTGCAATTTGATAGGTAAGCGATGAATTGAATATTGATTAGATAAATGCCAAAAGAAATATTAATATATATATAATTATTATATATTTTATAATATATATTATATATATATATATATTATATATTATGGTATATTAATTAATTTATTTTATATTTAATTTAATTTAAATAATTTAAATTATTAAATTTAGGAAAATATTTTTTATAAATAAAAACCCATGAACATAAAATCAAAGGCAAGACAAAATATATATATTAAATGAAAATATATTTCTATGTTTCTAATTGTTGGGAATGTATATTAATTCTTTGAACCAAATCAATGCAGACAACGATGTTATAACGTGAGGCTCCTATCAATTCAATTCAAATTTCCAACACTCTTGGGATGCTTGAGAAATCAGATTTTGTTTCACTTCCAATATATGTGGTACAAAGATTTCACGCCATTTTAACTTGTATTTAACAATTGAAAATATATTTCTTTGATCGATATGTTTATGGCATTTTCCAAACTTCACATATAAACATTTTCTTTTCTTAAAATAGAAATAACTATATGATAAAAATAAAAAAGAGATTACATTAAAATTTATGATTAGAATTTTAGAAAAGACTTTGAATTACTTCCATATTTCCATATAATTTTAATATTTTAAATTATGCAATAACCATGTAATAATATATCATTGGATCACCAAAGTTTAAAATTATATAACAAAATATAATTCAAAAATGTAAAGTGAATTATTTGTACCCTATCAAAAAATTATGTAATAAAATATAATTTAATAAATGTGAAGTGAATTATTTGAACCCTATCACCATAAAATTAGTCATATTGCAATTGAAATGCTTTCCCCACCATGCATCGTGCCCACTACCAGGCCATAAATAATAACGTTGATTTGCACAACTAATTAACAACACTATCAAAGTTGACAAGTTGCATGGAATATGGGAATGGCGGCCTTGTAGAATCCACATACGTGATTTTGATATTCAAAACTCGATAGATGTGTAAAATTGCACCAAAAAATTCGTATATATGACATTGTTGGGACGTGCCACCTATATTTTTATGATAGAGAAGGTGGGTTGTACAAAGTCTTTGTTCGTTTTATTAATTTCATAGGGGCATAAGTAATACTTACAAAATGTGAAATAGCGGTCAAATATGTTAATGAGAAAACGTCTGGCCAAGGTAGCGTGCAGGTTAAGGTCATTTCGTGGGGTTGGATATGACTAAACTCCCTATGGATCTGTCAACACTATTGAATCTCTTAAAGATGGGCATATACACATGCAATATTAAACATAAATGTAGACACAGATTTCTAAGTAATGGCCAATAAGATGTGTGAATAGACAACCAATGAGATACACGATAAATATGAATAAAAAAAGGTGTAAGTTTAGTAAATAGAAAAATATTTGTTATTTTTGACCAAATTTATTCAAAGTCAACATAAACTCAATGCATAATATGTGTTGCGGCAGGTATAATAAATACTTCCTTTAGTAATGTAGTTGGATTTGCTAAAACAATAAATGTACTTGCTTCTTTTTTAATGTTATGAGTGGCATAGAGAATAAAAAGTACAAAGGAGAATTGATGATAAATCCCAAAGAAAGTATGTTTTAAGCGACACAACATTCTTGCATGTTGTCTTCTCTTGGTTTTATATGGAATAGTGCTAATGTCCTATACGGTTGATGAATTTCCGAAACTTCCTTGAGTTTCTTACTTTCCTTGATCTTCTTACTTTCCTTGAGTTTCTTACTTTGATCTTCGATCCTTGATTTTCTTATTTCCTTGATCTTCTTACTTTGATCTTCGATCCTTCCTTGAGCTTCTTACATTGATATTCAATCCATCCTTGATCTTCTTTTTTCTTTGAAAAAAGTTAACTTATCTAAGAAAAAAAGTCAACTTGTCTAAGAAAAATTGAATGTTCTGAAGAAAAGTCGACAATAATTTTTTTATTAACATTCTGCCCCATCTCACTAAAAAGAAGGTTCTTAACACTCATTTCAGCCCTATCAACGCGTGTTATTGAGCATTTCCTTATGGGGTTTTACACCCATGTAAAGGGCTACAAGGGACAAGAATCTATGAGAAAAACTATACGCAAAGGTAAATTAGTTGAAGTAGCAAACAACTAATAATTTGGATTGGAGTCTGAAACTAATTTCTAATTGACACTTTCTTAATATAGGTGAAGTAACTTTGGAACTCTAAATATGAGAAACAACTACAAGTTTTAATTCTATATAACTTATAGATAAAAAAGAGTGGAAAAGATCAATGGTAGTTTTGTAAAATAGAAATCATAAAGAATCTCCATATGTGAGCATCCATTTGAAGCAAAGGTCACCCACTTATTAGGTAGCTACTAATCACATAGTATTATGTGTAGCTATTGCAAAGGCTACCAACATTTGAATTTCAAATTCATTGGTTATTTGATCTCGATGAGATATGGATGCGCAAATTACAACGTAAATGCAAAGAGTCCCTAGTCAAAACAAAGCCAAGATAATAACAATTAATTTTATAAAGCCATTTTTTTATTCAACAAGTGGTTCTAAATATAATATTAAATTTCGTACAAAATAAATAATTTAGAAACTCACTCAAACAATGAACATTTTATAGAAACTATCATTGAATTGCATGTGAATAGTTTGATTTGTAAATTATGGCTGCAAATTAACCTCAAAGCTAAAAAGTGGTCCTTGAAAATTCCAAATACTTCTAAGCCAAAACAAACCCAATAAAGAAACAACTAGTTTTACAAACCCATCTATACATTTAACATTTGTTTCTAAAAACCAATAATAATATTTTTTTTTTTAAAGAAGAAGAAAAACAACAATGAAAATGGATAGTTGTATAGGTAAAGGAAAATGAGGGACTAAAGTGGACAATAATTTATGATATATAGATATTATAGTTGTGAAGGATGAAAGGATTAAATAGCATTGTTTTCCAAAAGTTGTAATTAATAGTGTATGTATAATTAACATGTGCTAAATGCAAACTAGAAATGAGAATAGAATCCTATTGATATTGAATACAAAGAGAAAAAGTGGTTTTGTTTTCAAAGCCAATGCTTTCACCAATGGTTATTTTGTTGTCACATGTTTTTGATGTATATGTTATTGATTTCACAAGTGATGACATTTTTTTATTACGATCGTCAACATCTTTGCTCCTATGGAGAAAGGTATGGAAAAATTGGATCATTTGGTGAGTAATTGTAGCAAATTTTTTTTTTTTTGTAAATTGAATAGAGATTATATTACTTCAGAAAAACAAAGCCTTAGGGAAACCATAACATTAACATAATAATAGAACATTTGTCCATTTATAATGTCTGAGCTAGATAATAAAACTAAAGAGTTTTTTTTTAAGGAAAATCTAGGCAAATCGACTTGAAAGGATCACATCCCGCTGGCCAAACTAGCAGAGCCTAACCCCGAGGGCATTGAGGAGAATTGATCCTATGACCTCCCATTGTTGAGGTACCTTAGCAATGGGAACTCAACCAATTAAGCTAACTCTCAGGGCTAACAAAACTAAATAGGTAATATAGCCTAAAACAATTTAACAATTTGTAAGGTAGATCTGAACTAACAATATTTATGATTGTAGTTAAGTTGCTACTATCATATTTAAGCAAAAGGTAAAGAGTAGTAATCTAGTTTGATAGATAATCTACCTAAATGGTGTAGGTAAATCACCTGCCTCCTTGAAGGCAGAGAACTCAAGGTCTGCTAGCATCCTAACAATGATCGAGACTCTGTCTATCAAATTCATGGTATGTCATTACATTTCATCAATGCATGGGAGAATTTCTTGTTGTGTTTCTAACCATTTTACTAAGATTTTACCCATTACGGTTTTTAGCTGGCAGTAGGTATCCATTTTCTGCATATACCTTCTTTATATGGTTTTGGTATTTCCAACATTTGACACCTAGATTCCTGCCTCGCCTTTGACTTATGTGTCAATAATAAACCATTGTTGAATTCTAGCCTCTCACTTCTTTTCTTCAATTTCCTTTCATACGAGAGGAGGGATGTATCGAACATAAACAACAATGGATCTCTATGTTGCAAGATAGGCTCTAAAACTGGAAGGGGGATGTTGAGTTCAGTTCCCTTTTTTATTATCAGTACAACCAAGATGAACCATTGTAACTAAAGCTCCAACAAGAGGTAAGTGAAATGAAAAGGGAGAGAGGCTAAAACTTGGAACACCTAGTTAATGATAAAATAAAGGTTCCTAAGAGGAGACATGGTGCTAAGAATAGAATGAAAAGGGTAAGGGAAAAATGATCATTTGAAGAAAATCCAAGAAGAGACTTTAAGGAGAAAATCCTGACAAGTAAAATAGAGAAGCCTTGACAAAAATCAAACTAAAGGAAACAACATGTAAGATATAGGAATGATATAGAGAGAACTAAATATAGTTATGGAGAATAATTTTTGATTTATAAAAAGCCTAGAATGAATACCAAAGCAAAATATAAACCGATGAAGGAATCCTAAAAATTTGAGAGAAAATGGAGGAAACCACCTAGAATTAGTTAAAAGATTTAAACTACTTCTGAAATTGAAACCATCGCCTTTGAGGTTTCCTCCTAGAACTTGAACCTAAATTGACCACTTGGAGGACTAAGTACAATCTGCAGCATGTAGTCTTTGTCACTGTATAGTCCAAGATCATTGCCACTACCATAACCTGTCACCATTGTCACTATAATCATTTTCATATATTGCAACCACTGTTGATGCAAACACTTATAAATACTACCACAAACTGTCATATAAATAATTGTCACTAGCTATTATGTTATTGTCCATACCCTACTACCAATTCATCAACCTAGTCACTCAATCCCCTTCTTAGAACATGTTTTCACTATGCATTCAAAACCATTGTAACTTGCTCATACCCCCTCAAAACATATAAAATGGATTATGGTCATTAAATAAGTGTCAAAGGGGCATCACAAAGCTCTTAGTAGATTCATCTTTAAACTCTTCTTCTGGAGCTCAATTTGAACAAATAATGACCTCAAAAACCCAAAATAACCATATAAAAACTATATATTAAATTGTGTGCTAGAGTTCCCTTTCTAGGCACGCTAGACAGAATCCCAAAATCTGGCACCTATACTACAATTTGTGCAACGCTGGTCTATTATTCATGCAACAAAATAGCAAAATATTTTAAAAATAAAATGTGAACTGACCTGTCACCTCGCAGGGGTCAATCTTGTGATCTCATGTATACAATGCACATGTCTTACCAACTGTAACCACCCCTCCCACATTTACCTAGTTTCACCGACCTATCGGGGTAAACATAAGAGGAGGAGCTACTATGACATGACCTGACCTCCTAGATCCAATTAAGGAAGCGGGGTCGACTAATGACGACAAACTTACAACTCAACACATCCCACAGGGGCTATAGATCACTCAGAGGCTGAAGAACCACCCCAGGTGGCCAAACCCTGAGCTAGACCTCTTTTTCTCAACCTTGGGCCCATTACCACACCTACAACAAGGCCTCCATGCGGTTGGGATCCTCCAACTAAATGCAAAAACACTGCATCCATGCGGTTACAGCCTAATTTCTCAAGTTCAAAGGGTGTAGTCCCAAATTCTGAGCCACCATTTCAAGTTATCCTCCAAACCACTTCCCAGAACTCGATGAGACTTCCCAAAATAATAAAACACATCAATACAAATCCATTCAACAAAAATTGATCAAGGAGTTCGCCTAACTAGGCCTAACCATGACAATCATTCCGTTAAGCATATGGAGAACATGTAAGCTACAAGTCATGAATGCATATCTGATCATAATAGTCAGAGATTCACCTGATAAGAGATTCACCAAAGAACTGCCAAGAAGGCCCTATGCCCTCTCCACATAGCCGTAAAAAAAATTATTAGTCCATGCATTCATCAACCATTCATATATTCATCAAACATGTCAAGAGCTATAGATAATATACATCAGAGAACCAACATAGAACCAACAAATAACCAACATATAAACCATGGTAACTTAGCCATAATATCACCAACATAATCAATACATATGCTTATAGATCACAATAGAAAATACCTCATATTAACATATGAAAATGCCAACTAAGTCAAGGACTTCCACGTACCACCTGATCATATATTAGGCTAAACCAAATCTTTCTTTTAGCCAATCGCCCCTGCTCCATATTCCAAGCATGAATATGGGATCTCATGGAATGAACCAAACAAAACCAAACCAGGGCTTCCATAGGCCAAACCGCGTCAACCCTCATCTAGTGACACCACCTCACAGTCGAGCATCACTAACATGAACCAGATCGGTCTCTACCCAAGCTCTCTAGTGCTCTAGAGCATTTGTTCCAACTGCGGCTCCAGGAACTAATAACTCAACCCACAACCTTCAAGGGCTCCAGAGTGTTTGTCAAGCCCGATGCCAGGGACTAGTATCTCAACCCAGCAAGGGCTTTAGAGTATTTTTCCCAACCAACAGCTCTAGGAACTAGTAACTCAACCCACAACCATAAGGAACACGAGGACCAATCATAAAACAAAAAGTGGAAAAACCCACAACACCATGGCTATCCAGAAATGGTGTTATGAAACCTGCTCACAAAAAGATAGAAAAGAGAGATCAATGCCTTAGAATTCAGCCTCTTCGAGGGGGAAACCTCCTTTATATTACACAAATGAACAATTCTTGGATGATTCAAATGAAAAAACCTCCTTTCTATATATAGGAGTCTATGGAGTCACAATATAACCCAGCCGACCAAACAATAATAATATAAAGCCACAAAAATAACAATAGAGGGCTTCTATGGGGCACAGTAATAAAAATATGGGGACAATAGAGGCTCAACAATATTAATAAGGGATACAACTACAATAGTAATGGGGTAATCACTAGTATTATAGGGACCTAACATGCCCCTCTCCTTCAAAAAAGTTTTGTCCTCAACGCTTGAGTAGTTCTGGATGCTTCTATATAAAATTCTCATCCTCCCATGTGGAATCTTCAGCAGATAAGTTCTTCCACTTGATGAGATCCTCCGAAATTGATCAATTTCGTAGCTGTCGAGTTCTTGTTTCTGTGAATGCTTCCAATTCGAATATAATTTTTGCTTCCTCGTCAAGTTCTAGCAATATTGTTTGAACTGGGAGCTTGTCGCCTATAACCTTCTTTAAACATGAAACATGGAAAACTAGGCGCACTCGAGACGCTGCAGGAAGCTCCAATTTGTATGCCATAGTACTAATCTTTTGCAACACCTTGTACGGACCATAATACTTTGGTGATAATTTATTATCCTTCTAGCTTGCTTGAGGGACATTTGCTTATATGGTTGTAGCCTTAAGAATATCCAATCACCTACATCAAAACTTCTTTCACGGCGATGTTGATCTGCCTGTTGTTTCATTCTATTCTGTGCCAACACGAGGTTATCCTTTAAGAGTTGGAGGACTTGTTGTTGATGTTCGATGTGATGTTCCACTGCCTGAACCTTAGAATTTTCTCTTAAATATGATGTGATGGATGGTGGTTGATACCCATAAAGTGCATAAATGGGGTCATTTTTGTTGTTGTATGGAAGGAAGTGTTATACCACCATTCAGCCAGAGGCAACCATTTGACCCATTGTGTCTGCTTATCAGATACAAAGCAATGAAGATATCCTTCCAAACATTTGTTTACTATCTCAGTTTTCCCATCAGATTGAGGATGATAAGATGAGCTATGAGCTAACTGAGTACCAAGACAAGAAAATAATTTTGTCCAAAAATTTCCAGTGAAAATGGGATCTCTGTCACTTACAATAATCTTTGGTTTCCATGTAGCTTTTGAATTGTTTCCATAAATGCAGTAGAAACTGTACTGGCTTTAAATGGATGTGATAATGCACAAAAGTGTGCATACTTGGTAAGTCTGTCAACTACCACCATGATGACACTCTTTCCCTCAGACTTGGGTAAACCTGTGATAAAATCCATTGAAACCTCCTCCCAACGTTGGCTTGGAATGGATAAAGGTTGTAATAGACCTGGTTTCTTAATTGTTTCAACTTTATTTTGTTGGCAACCAAACATTCTGCCACAAACTTTTGAATATCTGATTTAAGGCCATCCCAAAAAAATTCCTTCGTAACCCTGTGGTAAGTTTTTAAAAATCTTGAGTGCCCTCCTAAGGGAGAAGTGTGCAATTCCATAAGAATCTTTTGTTTTAGCTGGGAATTCTTACAGAGGTATAAGCGATCTTTGTACCATAACGAATCATTTTTCCAGCTAAATGTATCAGACGTACTGGAATCTTGTTGTAACTTTTGAATAAGTGCCCACACTTCTTCATCATTCTTCCATTCCTCCCTTGCTTCGTTTATCCAATCTGGTTGGATAATAGAAATGGCGCACAACAATGCTTCCACATCCTCATCCTTTCTTGAGAGTGCATTTGCCACCACATTTTGCTTCCCTTTTTTGTAGATGATTTCAAAGTCATAACCCAACATCTTTGTGACCCACTTTTGTTGCTCTTCAGAGGATAATCTTTGTTCTAAAAAGTATTTAAGGCTATCATGATCCGTTTTTACCTTGAAGTGTCTTCCCATTAGGTAGGGTCGCCATTTCTTAAGTGCATGGAGTATTGCCAACATTTCCTTCTCATAAATAGCTTTGTGTAAAAACTTTCCCTTGATTGGACGACTTTCAAAAGCAATGGGTCTTTCATCTTGCATTAGAAACAGCACCAATTCCATTTCCTGAAGCATCACATTCCACAATAAAGGTATTTGTGAAGTCCGGTGTAGCTAAGACCGGTGCTTGGCACATTGCCTCTTTAAGATGTTCAAAGGCCTTTGTTGCTTCGGAGTCCATGAAAATGCATCTTTCTTCAATAATGTTGTTAGAGGTGCTGCTATTCTCCCATAATTCTTAACAAACTTGCGATAATACCCTGTCAACCCGAGAAATCCTCGTTGATGCTTTATGGATGTGGGGATTTTCCATTCCTTAATGCTTTAATTTTGCTAGGGTCTACCTTAACTCCTTCATGAGATACAATATGACCTAGATATTCCACCTCTTGTACTCCAAAGAAACATTTGTATCTTTTTGCATATAATTGTTTCTCCTCCAATAGTTGTAGCACCCGGTCAACATGTTCAACATGATCCTTCCAAGACTTGATGTAGATTAGTATTTCATCAAAAAATACTAACACAAATTTTCTAAGGAAGGGTTTGAAAATGGAATTCATCAAACCTTGAAATGTAGAAGGTGCATTGGTAAGGCCAAAAGGCATGACCAAAAATTCATAATGACCCTCATGAGTTCTAAATGTTGTTTTTGGAATGTCTTTAGTCTGCATTCTGATTTGATGATATCCTGAACGAAGATCCAACTTGGTGAAGTAAATTGATCCATGCAATTCATCCAGCAATTCATCAATGACAGGAATGGGAAACTTATCTTTAATAGTGAGCTTGTTGAGCTCCCTATAATCCGGACACATGCACCACGATCCATCCTTCTTGTGCACCAATACTACTGGAGCAGAGAAAGAACTTTGACTAGGCTGAATTATAGCAGCCTCTAGCATTTTTGTAACCATACGTTCAATTTCACTCTTTTGGGCATAGGGATATATGTAAAGCCTGATGTTTGGAGGAAAACTTCTTGGAATCAGATGAATAGCATGATCATGATCATGAATAGGCGGGAGACCTTTGGGAGTCTCAAATACCTTAGAATTATTGTCCAAGAATTTTTGGAGATCTGGAGAAATAGATGATTCCGATGTGGAAACATCTAGCGAACAAAATTGAGCAATTACACATCTTTTTTCCTTTTTTAGAAGCTTTGTCATACCATTAGAGCTGATTATCTTCCCCTATTTCCCTGCAATACCCCTTAATTAAACTTCCTTTCCTTCAGCAGAAAATTTCATGAAAAGTTCTTGAAAATTAAAAGCTATTGTACCCAAGGATTGTAGCCATTGGACTCATAGTACAACATCAACACCTCCCATTGGAATGGAAAGCATTGGGATTTTCAATACATATTCTCCCATGGATAGCTTGATATTATGGCACTTTCCAGAGCAATTTATCGCTCCTCCATTTGCAACCATTACTTGACACTCTGGTGCTAGATATAGGAAGAAATTCAATTCTTTTGCTATCTTACAATGAATAAAATTGTGGGTACTTCTTGAATCAATCAACACTATTACCTTTTTCTTCTTGATTTGTC
>APFE030227041.1:0-80141 GCA_000404065.3 Pinus taeda | reverse complement strand
ATTATAATAAATGACATGATGAAGAATAGTGGAAATGGGTGGGATAAGTGTTCAAAAGTGATAATAATAATGGCATATTAACAGCCCAACAACAGAGATCTATAGAAATTCGGGTGAGTGCTCAGAATTCAAAAGGTTCCAACACGACATCCAGATGCCATGAAATATATTGATAGGGAAATGCAGAGGGTCAACACCAGATGGGAGGGAGCATGCATATGCATGGGAGACACATATATTAAAGGAACCAGAATATGGAACAAATGCCAGTGTAAATCTGAGATGTAACAATGTAGAGAATATCATCAATTACATCTCTCACCTCAGACCCTGAAAGAGCAATGCGCCAAATCACCCAACTGCAGTGATGTTGCACCCACAAGTGGTCCTCTCGATAGAAGGATGCCCACAGTGTTATCTGAAGCTCCTCACAAAGCTTCCTGTTACACCAACACTTGGACTCCACAATTATAACAAAGACAACCCACTTCAAAATCCCTTGTAAATTTTGATTGTTAATCCTACACCATTCACCATGCGTGAATGTCGCAGTGCGCTCACATCCATATTTATTCTTTTCACGCCATGAAAGCCACACACAAGCTTTCATATCAACATTAACTTTTTCGATACCTCAAAGTGAAAGAAACATAATTTATTGGATAGGGGGAGAACAAGAGCAAGCCATGAGATCGAGAATGATCCACACAAGAGCAATTAATTTGGGCACACTTGCATGAGGCAAGTTTTCATCCCATGCCACATCTAGCTGACAATAGATGTGCTTTTCAATCATGAGAGGGCTAATGAGGAGATTAGAGTAATCAATCAAAAATACAATGTCGACATTTATAGTGAAGGGTAGATTCAGGGTGAGAAGGGGGCACAAGTGCATTATGAGGGGGGAGAAAGGGGGGGGATCACTAGGAAGGGAAACATTTGATTTTTATGGGATCAAAACATACCTTCGAATTCCATTTATATTTGATTGGACTTCATCCAGAAGGCAAGACTTGTTGGTCTATTTCTGAGTTTAGGTTTCTGAGGATGTGATAAAAGGTAGAGTTGAAGAAGGATTGGAAAATGCTTTTAATATGGTGATACAAAAGACTTAATACATTATCTTTTGGTGGAGTACGTGTTATTAGAAATCGAATTACAATAAAGGAGTCACCAAGAACTACAATGTATTTTATGGCACACCTACGAGCTAGAGTTACTCCGAGGAAGAGCCCATACATTTCGGCCTAGTTGTTGGATTTTCGCTCAAGGCCCCACGAAAATTTATCCTCTATGATTCCTTCAGGATTTAGTAATATCCCTCCCTCTCCTGCCACCCTTAAAACCAATAAAATATTCAAGAATAATAAATTCTTATTTTTTTAAGAAGGAGAAGAAGGAGAAGAAGAAAAGCAATGATAAAAATGGATAGTTGGATAGGTCATAGAAAAATATGAGTAATCAAAGGAAGGGGCTACAGTAGACAAGAATCTATGAGATATAGATATTATAGTTGTGAAGGATGAATGGATCAAACAACATTGTTTTCCAAGCGTTGTAAATGATAGTGTATGTATGATTAACATGTGCTAAATGCAAACTAGAAATTAGCATAGAATCCTATTGATATTATTGAATACAAAGAGAAAAGGTGGTTTGTTTTCAATTCTAATCATTTCACCAATGCTTATTTTGTTATCAAATGTTTTTAATGTATATGTTATTGATTGCACAAGTGTTGAAATTTTTTTGCTATAATCGTCAACAACTTTGTTCCTATGGAACAAGGTATGGAGATTTTGGATCATTTGGTGGGTCCTTGTCGCAATTATTTTCTTTTCTAAATAAAACAAAGATTATATTACTTGAGCAAAATAGAGCACACATCATATTTTACGCATGTTAGTCTACCATTAGTAAAACCAAACTAGTAACATAACAAAACTAGGGAGATAATATAGCCTAAAACAATTTAACAATTTGTAAGGCCAATTTGGACTAACAAGATCTACAATTATAGTTAAGCTCATATTGTCATATTTAAGAAAAAACAAAGAGGAGACGTCTAGTTTGATATAGAATCTACCTAAATGGTGTTAGGTATATCACCTTCCTCTTTGAAGGTGGAGAAAGCAAGGTCTACTAGCTTGCTAGCAATGATCGAGACTTTTTCCATCAAATTCCTAGTATGTCATTGCATTTCATCAATGCACAGGATAATTTAGTGCATTTCATCAATGCACAGGATAATTTAGTGTTGTGTTTCTAACCATTTTACTAACACTTTCTCCATGATGGTTTTTATTTTCCAATAGATATACATTGTCTACATATATGATGTTTATATGTTTTTGGTATTTCCAATATCTGATACCGAACTCCCTACCTCTTCTTCGACTTCAGTGTGTCGAATTATGGGCTCTCACTTATTTCCTATATATGACAGGAAGGGTGTATTAAACATAAACAATAATGGATATCTATGTTGCATGTTAGGCTCTAAAACATGAGGGGGGTATTGAATTCACCTTCTTTTGAAATTACTAGTACAACCAGGATGAACCATTGTATATGACAGGAAGGGTGTATTAAACATAAACAATAATGGATATCTATGTTGCATGTTAGGCTCTAAAACATGAGGGGGGTATTGAATTCACCTTCTTTTGAAATTACTAGTACAACCAGGATGAACCAACAAGAGGTAAGTGAAATGAAAATGGAGAGAATCTAAAGCTTGGAACATCTAGGTAATGGTAAAATATGTGTCCCTAAGAGGAGACATGGCACAGATAGAGTGACAGGAATATAACGAAAAGGATAAGGGCATAATGCTTATTCAAAGAAAATCCAAGAAGAGACTCCAAGGATAAAATATTGGCAAGTAAAATAGAGGGGCGTTGACTAAGATGAAAACAAATGAAACAATAAAGCAAACATAGAAACAATATAGAGAGAATTGATTGCAGTCATAGAGAATAAATTTTAGCTTATAGAAAGCCTAGAATGAAGACCAAAGCAAAATATAAACAAATTAAGGAATCTTGAAAGGTTGAGAGAAAACATAGGGAACTGCCTGACTTTACATAGTAGAGTTAAACTATGTATGAAACTGAAACCATGACCTTTGATCTTTCCTCTTTGACCTCGAACCTAAATTGACCACTTGGAGGACTAAATTTGATGCCATGACGAAGGCCATAGAGCCCATCCATTGAATTTTAGCTCAACTTATTTGTTGCCTAGAATATCAATATAGAGAGACCCTTCCTAGATATGCCTCTTGCCCAAGAAGTTAAGATACAAAAGAATAAAATGACACTCCAGATTACTGAGAAACTACTAGTCTTCAATAAGCATCTTGTTAATAGACACATGACATCAATAATCCAAAAGTGTGAGGTGTGCCTTACCAAATTCTTCTGGACAATTTCGTGTCCTTGCTCTAGATTTTCCAATTTGTGCCATGAAAATAATTTGAACAAGCACCTTCTCAACAAAATGATGTTTTCTAATGGAGCTTATTGCCATATCAAACCACATAATTTCGAACATTGTGACGTGATGAATTTCTCGATGCATATTAAAGGGAATTGAATACATGTGCCAAGTGGTTGATTGCTAACCTCCATCACATTTACCCATCACATCCTGTTAAATCTCCATTATTTCTCATGATTGTCACCCAATGCAGGGGGTTGATCCTCTATTGCAATACATTGACATTGCAATTTGAGTCACCCATTGATGTTTTCAAGGGGTGATTGGTATATTTGTTGCTTTCATTTGCTATTGTGGCAAGTTTGTTTCCAATCCTTCTCACATGTCCAACTGTTGAAGTAGGAAGGTCTTTCATAAGTGTCTAAATTCAATCCAGGCCCCTTTCCAACCTTCAACATATCATAAATTTTGATGGAGATGAGCCACTTTGCAATCTTTTTATCATCCCTATTTTTAATTAAGAAACTTCTTCAATAATAAGATTGTTGAAGTGAATTTTTATGGCCATTTATAGGCCAAATTCTAAAGCAAATAGCTTTGCATCATTATTTTCATCAATTCCCAAGAAGCTTGCACAAATTACGAGCATTGATCCATTGAAATCCCTAAACACCCCACCAAAACTAGTTGGACTAGGGTGTTCTTTATATGCCCCATCATAATCAAGTTTAATGAATTACCTCGGAGGAGGTTTCCAATGGTTTGGGATTGGAGAATTAGGGGAAGTAGAGAGTGGAAATATTAGTAGAAGCTACAAGATAAATACCAAGGGCTTGAAGAAGTGAGGCCTCTTGAGCATTGCAAGTCTAGTCCTCGGTAGACCTGTTCTACATGAGTATTGATTCTTTTATACTTTTCTAAATTATTTTTCAAATAAAATCTTCTAAAGTTGAAAGGTGTTACCTATAAAAAAATATTATGAGGTTCAAAGGTGTTGCCTATAACAATGTTTTTTTAGACAATTTATATCATCTTTTGTTTGAGAACAATTTCTAATTCTATTGAGAATAGATATGAAAACTTTGTTCAAATGTATCGTGGCTTATTTTAGCTCGAACCATTTTATATTGTTTTTATAGAAGTTGTATGGCATATTTTAATGGTTGAAAGATGGTTGTTAAAAGATCCATTAGTCTTGCATAGGTTGTGCTTGAAAATATTCCCCTGCATAAAATGATGGGCAATGTTTCCAAAAGGCAATCTTAGGTTGTGCAAGATTTCTCTAAGACTTTTGTCCATGGTATATAACATTTTAGAACATATCAATGATGTCCCATCGATCAACAAGAAACAAAGTTTTTCATATTCTTTGGTCAAGAAATCTAATGTGCTCAAGCTCAATGGTAGCATGCTTATTACTTTCGAGAGTAGGCACTATGTTGAATGTGTTATAATCAGATTTGTAATACATGTGGCTTTCCTAGTAAATGCAATAGTATTTTTTTATTTTTTTAAGAGGGTTGGTGTCAAGTTGTTTGTTATAAGAGCGTAGTAATCTTGATAAATTGATTTTGTTGTAAATGTTTTGCTTGTTCCTACACCTCCATCAAGGAATAAATGAATTCATGAGTCTTGGTTATATATTTTTTTCTCATTATTACTTCTTTTATTATTGATTGTTGCTCATTGTTGAGTTTTTTTACAATGTTGTAATAATCTTATAAATTCAAGATGAATGGTTGTTTAATTACATTAGGATACCAATACACTGAGTTGAACTTGGTTTAGGCATCATTTTCTGTATTAGGTCATTAAGTAAGTCATATTTTTCGTAGTTTGAGATGTCTAGACATTGATACAAAGAGGTTTCATTGTCAAAAAGTTGTTATGATCCATATGCAATGAGTGTAGATGTTATGTCAGTGTTTCCCCATTTAATTTTTGCATTCAATGAGATGTATTGGCACTTTTTATGGCAAGTATGCTTCTAACTAAGTTTGAAAATTTCATTTTAGAACATTTCTAGTTTCTTTACATGGGATATATGACATTATTTTTCTCTTTAGAGATATTTGTTAGTGCTTTGTGCTCATTGTATTGAATTGAACATATGATGCATGGCTACTTTATTTTCTCTAGATTTGGTTTTGAGTGTGAGTACCATGCAACAAACTCTACCAAGTAAGCATCTTCAAATTCAAGTTGCCTTGCAATGTGTTTGTCAACATTGGGCTTGTAGATGATGTCTTTAGAGTTTCTTGCCTCATGTCTTAGCAATGTGGGTTTCTTTAGAACAAATGTTTGTTATTAAATGGGGTTGTGTAAATAAAGATCATCTGTCTAGAGCTAGAATGCAATAGTAGTGAGAGGAAAATATGGATAGCTTATTCGCTAAAAATTTGTTGCATGTTGACAAGTACATTGTCAAGCTTGTGATTAGTTTCCATTTTGCTTTCACTGATACAAATATATTCATTTATTATTTTCCTAAATGCATTGGTCATGTTATAATCCATCTTTATGATGTATGAGATATGATACGGTGTAGCAAAATAAGGATTTAAGATGAACTGCACATATGTATTAACATGCCACAATAGTGGAATATTTTTTAGAAAACATGTTTATCCTTATGTCTAATATATGTCTCTTTAATAATATAATAGAGCATAAAAGACTAGAACCAATGCTAATATGTATTCCTCTTTGGTTAAACTATGGCCGAATAAGAATGTCTTCAATACATGTTTTCGACATAGCTCTTTTGATGTGGAACACAAAAAAACTCTTTTGCTTTTTGTTTGTCTTTTGTCATCACATTCCAATGGATGCAATATTCTAACTTTATCAATTAGAGGAAATGGGAAAACCAAAAGGAGAATTTCTCCCTTGAAATTACCTCCATAAAAATACTTTGAACTCAAACTACTATGATTTTTGCCAATATTTTTATACACAATTACATTACAATATCAGTATGAACTTATCAAAGATAACCCTTCTTAGGGATTGTTACCTATCCACATACATGGGTAACCCTACGACAAATTGTTTCTCCTATGATGTAGCTTTCCAGTTAAAAACCCCTGCCATGGTCCATAAATAGGACATCTCAAATGCTTCTCGCCCTTTCTTTGGTTAGTACATTCATTTATCTAACATATTCATCTGATAATGGTAGGGTCATTTATTACAAGGTACATTGACCATTTTTGCATACAAGTGCTTTCATTTGATGTTTTTGGCATTTTAGTATGGATAATGGGATGAAATTTGATTATGGACCATGATGTTTGGGTGATATACTTGTTCCCTTACTTCACCTTGGTTGTTATCATTTGTGTTACACAAAAATATCGTCACCATGATTATTTGCAGTCAGTATGAGTCTATCATCACTTATACTAGTCTCCTAAGCAAGTCTCAGACCTTAGCTCTTCATGTCAAGCTTTACAAATGAGAGAAAGACATTGAAAATCAATATTACTCTGGTTCCGCACTTTCTCCTACTTTTACCTGCGGATCCGCACCCTTTGTTCATATTACCTGCGTACCCGCACGCTCTGTCTGTAAAGGGGTGGGTGCGTACCCCCGTAAAAGTCAAAAAGGCGCAAGTTTATCCTAAAAAACTCACTTTTGCGTTAATTCTAGATGTTTCTAGAAGGATTTTGACGTGGATTATTCGCTCCAAGGTGGTTCATGCATCCCAAAAGAGAAGGAGCTAATCCCTTGATAGGAGGAGCTATCCCTTTGAAGGAGGGCTTTATCTCTTTGAAGGAGGACCTAGTAACTTCCCTTCATTGCACTATAAATTAAGGCATTGGGTCAGTTGCTAGGGAGGTTAGAAGCTACACGTTTTGAGGGTAAATGCTGGTGGAATTGGGACTTCCTAGTTGAGCTTGAGAGGAGAGATCACATACCTTTTGGTTTCATTGGGGAGTGAGTGAAACTTGTCAAAGTAGAGGAGACTTCTTGTCGGACCCTGGGAGGAGCTTGTACAGCGTCAAGGCACAGGTTGTAAAGTTCTCTTCTTCTTTTGAATTAATACAATCAGGCTCATTTTTCTCAACAAGTATCTCATGTTATTTGTTTCATGGACTCCTTGACTTTCATGTTAAATATGTTTTATGATATTGGGTTTTTAGGTGCTATTTAATTTGTTTTCCTTGTTTGTGTTTGTAGGTTCGCGACAAAGGAACTCATTTGGATCAAAGGAGTGAAGGCATCCCCAAACTTACATTGGACATAAGGTAGGCCTTAAACACACTTGTTTTCCATTATTTATAAAAGAACATTTAGATAAAGATAGTGTCTGGTTGGTTTGCTTGTCATTAGGTCTTATTTAGATTCTAGGAAGGTCTATCTTTTCTGCAAGATCGACTCATTCCGCGTGACAATTGTCATCCGTGACTTGCTGTGCATTCCATACTAATGTTAGCACAAACCAAAATTGTTTCAGGTCTTTGCCTCGTGCTCCTTTTAACACTGGTAGCTGAATTTTGTTGACCATAGTTACCCTTGCTCTACTACTACCCTTGATCCTTTTGATTCTTCAACATTATTTTCTATAGAGTCCCCGTGTTCCACACTAGACACCCCATAGGTAGATCCTGGTCTCGGCAACAGAACCATTGTTGGCTTATATGGGCCTGACCCAAGTTCGAAAGAGTTATTTAGCCAAACAAATCCCACAGCTACCGGCCCTTTCGAAAATAGCCCGTAGAGCGCGGACTGAGGTCTCACCCGAGGTATCAGGGAAGGGTGCTAGAACCAAGTTTCTGCACCCTAGGGATGTCTAGATGTGGTCTGGAGGTCTTGCGCAGTGGTCTACAGCTCTGTGCTACTCAGTATTTGCACATATCTAGATTGATTATATCTTTCTTATTAGTGCGCTATTATATTGGAGAATGCGGTTATAAATTAGATATGTTCACAGGGTCTTTAAGCAAACATTTAACCCACACAACTGATTCACGCATTAAAATGAACCCAGATTTTCATACATTCATACAATAAGCAGATTAATTAAACAGATATTAATAAAGTTAATTCCGTGATAGTTCAAAAGGAACACATAATTTTCAGAGAAACTTATCTTTATTTCCACTTATCCTCAATACATCTAGAACCTCCCTGCGCACTCAATTGTAGGGGTTCGCGCACACAACTGCAGACTTTCTAGGCCTTTATCGACACAGCTGCAGAGCCTCTATCTACTACCCCAACCCTCGACTCAGACTTACAGATGCTTTTAGACTATTTTCTTCAAAAACCCATTACATTTCATCCTCCCAAAAGAATTGTCTTTCCCTCATAGAGCCTCGCTCTATTTATACCCTTCCTTGGCCCGCAATCCCTACTCGGGCTGACTCTATTTACATTTCTTTACATTATTTTCTGGGAGGACTACACTTTGACTCAACCTATTATATTTCACGCTCCACATACTTCAGAGTTTTTACAATAATTTAATCCTACTTTTTGGGCTTTCTGCTCCAAAACCATTATGCAGGCTACCCAACACTCTTCATCGAGTGTATGATTGTATATCGAGTTTGCAACTCGCTTCCAGTCTGAATAGAAGTTCTCGAGTGATGTTCTTCATGGAATGTGATGAGCCTCATAATGGGGTAATTATATGGGCTCATTTTACCTCCTAACCTAGTCAAATCAACCATTCTCTTAGCTTATTGTATGATTTTCTGATTATATTTATGCTTATAGCATGAGTTGAGTTAGTTATTATGCCATGTGGTCTAACATGTGTTTAATGCAGATTATTGATGAATTTTGAGGTCAAAGTCAAGGATCTAATGGTTAAACTGTAGCAATAACTCAAAGTAGATAGACGAGAGGACTTAGGAGGGAATCCCCCTCAGTTATTTCTCCTCACTTTAAAATCCCCTTCATTCAGCTCGGATTACAAGCAACTAAATCATGCACTAGAAGGCAGCAGAGCAAGTGGAAGATGATTGATAGTTATCTCGAGTTTTGGGAGCCAAGCCTCCCTTATTTTAAGGAAGTTGTTGGTAGCTTCAGATGTATAAGTAGAGAGGCCTAGGGCCTCACTAGGGTCTACTTCTTTTTGCTTGTGTAAACTCTACTCAAATTTGGCTTATTATCTTGTGACAGTTTCAGGTAATCTTGCTATTTTTTGATAATGATGATGGAATCCTTTTTGAACTAGCACTGAGTTATCTCAGAGGGTTGAATCTCTTGGGTTAGAACCCAATACAAGAAGCCAAGCTCCTCTTTACTTGTATTTGTATGCTTTACTTCAGTTTCTAGATTAGTTTGTTGTTATATGTATTTCTCTTATGGTTAAGAATAGGTTGCTTTTGATGATTTAGTAGTTTTTTCCATTTTATAGCAGGTTAAGTAGTGATCAACTAAGATTAAAAAGGCTAGCAAAAACACCTTTGCCGCTCTTTCGCCCTCTGGGACCATGATTTGAGTCAAAGACTCTCTTGCTGCCCCAAAAACACAGATTTTCCTCATTCCTAGAACTTTTGGTGTTTATAGCTCTCTAGTAGGTTGATAGTCCAGTTTTGCTTCACTTTAGATCTTTTTATCATGTTCACTTCCTAATTTACAATATTCCTTTTGCATGCTTTCCTTTCTTACATCATTTCCCAACATTTCCTTCTATATATCATAGTTTAGGCCATTTTAATGCAAAACTCTGTTTTTCCTAGGATGCACTTATTTCATTGGTTGCTTGAATCTCTTGGTTGATTTTCAATTTCTCTTCACCAGATGTCTTCTAGTAGTAGACCAGATTATGAGAAATCACACCCTCCATCTAATCCATGCTCTATAGGTCTCCCAAACCTCACCTCAATTCTGCCCTAGTTTCCTTCATTTTTCATAGAACTTCTTTCTCTCTCCTTGAGAAAATCCAATCATATTTCTCTCCTAGCGACTCATGGTAGACCTTAGGTGCCCTAAAACCTCATTTAAAACTTAATCCACCTTTCCACCCACTCTCACACCCTATAAAAAACGAAAATTTCTCTCAGCCTCCTCCTGTAGGCCTCCTATAGTTTACCTATTTTCCTCCTGTAGTTTTCCTGTGTCCTCTTGTATTTTTTCCCGTAGGCTTTCTTTTGAAGTCTATGTGTGGGAAAAGCCTCCAAAAGGCCACCTAAGACCTCCTATGACCCATCCACACCATCCTACATCCTCCCAAGCTCCAAAACCACCCTCTAACGCCACCTACTTGCTACCACACTCACACATAATAAATTAGATGCATGTTAAATTCACATAAAAACTCATAAAAATCCAAGAATATGTTTTTTCTTATTTACTTCCAAAAATAGCATGGTTAGATGTTGTTTACTTCCTTGAGTAGATAATGGCATTTCATTCATGGTTTCCATAGTGTTTTTGGCAAAAGTAGAATTAGCTTGTTAATTAGGGTTTACTAAATTTTTCTTTGCATTCCAGTGTTTCTCCTTTCTGCAGTTAGAATAGCATCTGTACAATAATATTTCTTTCCTTTCATCACACATAGAGCTTTTTTAGAATCTATGGAAGTTGGCTTGAGCTCATAGGGATCTCGTGTTGGTTGACCATGTGACAACCTGCAGTGAGAACTAGTACTTGTGCATATAGCACCGACACTTCCAAGTTTGTTATGAACTACCGGGTTGATAAAAGTAAAGTTGGTAGCCCAGGAGTTGCGGCATTCTTGTTGCAATATTGGCGCTCACCACTTTTTGGCACTGTTTCCCGAGAAGAATTAGAGTATTCTGTGATTACTACTTTCTCATATTTCCTATTGCAACATTCTGCTTATAGTTTATTTTGGCAAAAGTAGACTAGTCATTTCTTTTCTTTCAATTCTACATTTCCTTTCTTTCCTTTTTAGTTCTACAAATTTCCATTCAACAAGTTCATTTTAGCTAGTTCAATTTTTTTTTTCAATCACAATTTCAGTTTATGCCGGTACTTTCAGTGTGGGGAAAAACAAAACAAAGAAAAACAAACCAAAAATATTTCCTTTCATGCCTCGTAGGAGTAGAGATAACTTAGGAATTTTTTTTCCGAACACCCTCACTGCTTCACACAGCCAACCTTCTCTCTTCTTTGATGGCTACAATCAAGAATATCCCTTAGGTGAACATCCAAACATATTTGAAGAACCTGTAGGGGAAGAAGAAGAAGAAAACATTCATTTGGAGCCAATGGCTGAAAACAGAAATGCTAGGGGAAATGGAGAGAGAATAGAGGGTACTGTTAGAAAATTATATATTACGAAGTAATGGAATACATAAAATATTTCAGAAATATAAACACAGAAAATGCTCAAAATGAGAGAGACACATATATACGTGGTTCACCCAGTTTGGGCTACGTCCACCTTGAACAGCCAGTCCTTCCTTTTTATTATCCAGCAAAATGAAGAGACACAACCTATAGCAAAGCCGCTGTAATATCCTCTGTTTTCTCTCACAGTCTCACCTCTCTGTTTCTCACTCACACACACAGAATACACATCTATATCGCTGCCTCAAATACAATACCCTCATACAAAGAGAGGGGTTGCCTTCTAGGGCAAAAAACCCTAAACCAAACATAAGTTCTACCGTCAGATCATCCACCTAATGAACGGCTCAGATTGACTAGAAATTACTATACTTTTACAAGGCAAATTTACATCTGTTTTTAGCTTCGGGGGCGCTGCCCCCGAGCCCCTGCCGGGGGACCGCTGGCCCCCGGACCCCCCAGCCAGGGGGGATCGGCCCCCCCGGACCCCCACGGGGGGGACAAGTCCCCCTCGCACCCCCCCATGTGGAGGGGTGTACAAAACTTCCTGGGGTATACATCCGGCTGAAACAAAGACCTCTGAACAATCATGCTCCACACACAACATCTAAGGTGTCAGTTTAGTCCAACTGTGCCTACCTTCACGTAGGTCACTTCGCACATTATGATGACCTGCGAGACCTTCACGATCTATTATAATCACCTTCACACAGCCCTAACCAAGGGTTGAGGTGCTTTCGTGCTACTATGGCATCGATCTGTGTTATTTCCTCAAACTATATTGCGGATATTACTTATCTCCTTAAATATATTAGTTAACTTCGCGTATCTCACATTCACTTAATTAACACAGTCACATACGTTTGCGCATCATATAAACAGTAGAAATGAAATTCATACCCAATACATTCAATGTAGAAAATAGGAAATAAATACACAGGAATGGTATAAAACTTTTCTTTATTAATGCTTCCAACTATTACAGACTTGACTTGCCCTGCACACTCAGCTACAAGGGTCCGCATACTCAACTGCGGACTACTAGGCCTCTATGCACTTAGCTGTAGAGCCTTCTCCTACTCTACAACCCAAAACTAGACTCTACGCTCTAGATACAATTCAACTCTTCATCCTTATATTCTTCTTATTTATTCCCTTATTGATCTACACTTAGAGCCTTGTTCTATTTATAGAATCCCATGCTCTGCAGACCATGGGTAGATCTCTATAGCTGACCTTACATTACAAAATTAAGGGCAGAGAACACTATGACTCATTTACAAGCTATGTGTTGCCCATAAAATGTGGAGCTTTTACATCGAAGTTACAATAAGTGACCAAAATCTGGGCTTTTAGCCCAAAACTTCCCTTGGGGGATCCCTCACCTAGCAGGCCCCCAAAACAAACATCATGACTCGCCCTCGAGTCACTCTGTCGGTGCGGAGATCTTTACATGAAGACCTCCCAACTCTGCCTAGACTGTTGCAAGATTGGCATCACACTGACTGGCTGTCTACTGCATTTCCTAGACGCGTTGTTCAGAAACCGTTGTAGCTGAACTGCTTCCCTGAACCTGTTCTTGTGTTACCTACATCTATGTGAGCTTTGCTTCAATAGATTTTGTAATGATGAACACCTCATCAATCCATGGTTGTGCACGCACCTTCAAAATGGCTTCCTTGTGTCGAGCAGCATCAACCTGCTCCTTAAGCACTTTTGCCTGCTGCATCCATGCAAACCTTTGTGTAAGGGAAACCATCTACACGGTCCCTTTTATCTCATCATATTTATACTGCAGCTCATGCGCCTCTATTTCTAAGCTTTGTATGTTTGGGTCCTCCTGCAGAGTGGTGAGAACCTTGAACGACTCTTCAAATAGCCTAGTGCAGTCTTTCACTTCGTTGTTGACCTCCGCTATGGCCATTGTAGTCGTGTTGGTGTGTTATTCCTTAACCTCTGGTAGCATTGAAGGTTTCACCTTCAATTGTAGCTCAGATATTTGAAGGTTTAGCTCCAGTTTGACCTTGTCCATCTCTTCCTTAGCCTCACACACCCCTATTTCTAGTTTCTAGATGCGTGCCTCGACTGGTTCCTCTGCTTGTATGGCCAACTCCAGGACCATCTGGAAAGCTTCGTCGACCACCTGCATAATATTTCATTTATGTGCTACTACCTCATCGCATTGTAGGCTCAATTGTTCAACGTTGATGCGCTACTCGCTCATGACCTCGAGTGTGTGACCCTCCCTGTCTCGTAGTTCTGCAGTAACTCTGTCCTGCAAAACATAGAGCATCTCCTAAGGGAGCACAACCATGTTTATCCTGATCTCCTTTAATCCACTAAACATAGGCCTGTCGACCTCATTTTCTGTCACGGGTGCTCCCTCTAGTGGTACTATGGTGTTGGTCACGCAGGTGCGCAACATTTCCTCAGTCACTGTAATGCCTAGTACAAGGTTGATTGACATAGTACCAGCCTATGGAGAACATAGTTGCAAATCATGTATCTATGCTTGGAGGGCCCCCAACACCGCCTGGTGTTCCTCCACAAACTACTAGAGGGCCTCCGCGATGATGTCCCTCACCGTCTCCCCAATGTCATGTAGATCCCACATAATGAGGGTGATCGGGTCGAAAGAATTCTTTAAGGCCTTCAACTTCTTCCATGGCCCCACCTACTCTCTTGGCCACTATCGTTTCAACTGTGTGGACGATGTCTATGGGTCCACACCACCTTCCCCTTGATCTGTTTCCTTTTTTGGCGAAGGTGACTTTTGGCCTTCACGCTCCTTCTCTGCTACCTTTCTCTGCTCTTCTGTCACCTTCGCAGTGTCGCGCACCTCCTATGCCTTGGTTGTTGCTGCTTCATTCCTTCTCTTCTCTGCCAACTGTGTCATCCACAGTTTTGCCTCCTGCTTTTTCCTCTACGCAGCAGAATTCTTCACTTCCACCACAGAGCTAGCTAGAGCGTGCCACTCTGGAAGCCACGACTCAAGGATGATGAATATGACATTGTCCATTGCCAAATAAGGTAGCTCATTCTATGCCTTCGTGAGGTCCTTCCTCACCCTGATGTACACGTGATAAAATTCCACCTTGAACTCTACGAAGCTCTGTAGACTGTTATAAACTGTGGGCAATAATCGTGTCTTGCGGTTAATCCCCATTCTAATGTTCATCTCCATGAACACCCAGAATATCTTGTTGTCTCTAATCCTCTGTGCATCTCTAGTTGCCCATAGTGAAGCATACTTCGCTGCCTCCAAAATATCCTGCACAATCGTTGGGAACTGGCTGTCCTTGGGCAATTCCCAAGCCACCAACACAACGGATAGCAGAAGCCATGCATAGTGGAAAGTCTTCCCTTACTCTTATGCCTCACAATAGTTCTCCAAGGACTCTCTACACAAGTAATCCACCCAGTTAAACTGGACCCCTTCTATGCATTGCACGGCAAGTGAAACCACCGACACAGGAACCTCATCTGTGCGACACTTCTGCATAACCTTCCTAGCCAGTATCTGTGTCGTGAATTTAACCATCGCATTGTTGATGGTAGAGATCACATACCCTCTTTTATTCTTCTCCAGCTTGAATTTCTTCTTCATGGCCTCCGTGATGACCAAATCATCACTTTACCCTCCAAGATATTCACTAGAGCCTCCCCTTTGCTAGGAAGCTAGGTAATTATGTGAATCCGATGATCCGTGATGGGGATGGGCTCCTCCAACCACAAGAACCCATCATGCACCAAGTAACTGTCTGATGATGAAAATAGTCACTCGAGTGCGATGGTAATGTGGCACCTAGAGTATATTGAACAATCCTACCTTCTCCACACCCCACAGCCATTGGCGCGGCTCCAACTCTATAACTCCTTGCAGTGTCTTTTTCTTCTGGTGCATGAGCTGCGCGGTTGCCAAATGTGGGAATTTATCATGGTCCGCGAGATCCCAGTCTTCAAATTTTAATACTCACACTCACACCAAGTGCGCTCCATAAAAAATTATGTTTTCAGGAAGCAATAGAGTCTGTAGAGAGGTTTTTCTCTCATCTAGGTCCTTGGGCACCCTTGCTTTCCCCTTCCATGGAGGAACATATGCGAGAATCCTAGTCAGAGGGTCGGCACCCTAGTTTCCACCTCCATCTCTACGTCTTCCTCCTCTTCTACTAGGATTTCTTGAAAGTCTTCGTCATCCTCATCAACTTCCAAGTTGATAGCCTTCCCCTTTTCTTCCATAGTAAGCCTCGTTCTCAGTGGGTTTCAAGGGGAGACATGCACTATTACCATATGTTGCTTTTCTTTCTTGGGTCTCAGTGTGCACAACAATTTAGGGATTTCTGCAACTATCCTAACACTTTCTAGGGCTTCTCCTACCATTACAGCCTGCGAAGCCTTCTCAACGGTCATTGCTTCGGTATCCATGGCTTCTTCAGGCACTTCCATACTTTATTCCACAATCTCTCAACGGCTCTGGGTGAGTGCTCAAATAATGCCTTGAACTTCAAAAGATCAAACAAATTTGGGTTCATGAATCTTTAGGCACGCAATAGCTCAATTCTCAAATGGCCAAGTGTTGTTTGCTAGGCAGCCCTTTGTAATTTATAGCACCTTTTGAATTTGAAATCAATTGTTCCCCCCATTTTCAGTCCAATAATGCTCCCTTGGCAGCAGATTTTCCCAAATCTAGCCCATAAAATTCACCTTAAATGCATGTCACCCACTCCATTTGGTCTCAAACCAAGCATGACACCATGAATAGTGACTGTAATGGTCACTTTCTAGCTAACCCATGTGGCATCACAACTACCCTCACGATGTCGCGGACCCTGTGACACTTCGCTACTGCACGCGGTCCTGTCATCACACAGCCCTCGAGTAGAGTAGTTTACAGTCCCGTGCCTCCTTTCAGCTCCCTGGAGCACTAAGACTGTGCTTCCTACGGATAGTCAAATGGTCGGCCCACCTGTGTATAGCTTCAAATGACTGCGATTGAATTTTCCTGGGAAGAGTTCTCCATTTAATTTTACCAACTGTACCTCACCACCATCTGTGATCTCCTTAATAACATATGGTCCCAGTCAATGCATTCTGAGCTTTCATAGGAATTGATCAAACTTACTATCATATAGCAACACCAAATCATTCACCTTAAAGGTGTGCAACTTAATATGTCGATCGTGCCAAGCTTTTTCGCACTGCTTCTATACTTGCTGGTGAAATCTATCCAAAAACCATTCTTGTTTGAGCTCTTACAACTATGTGACCCTCTCCTCCAGGGCTCCACAGCCCGTCATACCTGTGAGCACCACTATGTGTAGACTAGGCATGATGTATTCCATAGGCATTATAGCTTCCACTCCACAGACAACCTGGAAAGGTGTATGTCCTGTCAGTTTCTTGCATGTCGTCCTATAAGCCCATAGTACCGTGGGTACACGCAAGTCCCAATCACTTCGTTGCACATTGCATACCTTGGTCAGTGCAGTCTCCAGTACTTTGTTAAATGCTTCTACTATCCCATTAGCTTGTGGATGATACGGTGTGCTTTTCTGATTATACACCTGAAACTCTTTTGTCAGCGCACTGATCGTCTCATTCAGGAAATGTGTACCATGATCACTCATCAAGATCTTTGGACATCTTAATCACATCAATACATGTTCAAACAAAAACTTCATGGTCATTATGGTCGTGCAATCTTTTACTGGCTGCACTTCTGCCCAACGAGTCAAGTACTCTGTCCCAGTTATAATATATCTCACGCCTATCTTTCCTTGAGGTTTGATAGGTCCTACAAAGTCAATCACCCACTTTTTGAAGGGTTGCAATGTCATTTACGGATTCAAAGGCATCTCGTCCCTCGACGATGATTTACCTATTCTTTGACATACATCACAGGCCTTGCAATATGCTTTTGAATCCTGATGGAGGGTTAGCCACCACAACCCTGTGCGGAGAATCTTCTACACAATCATTCTCCCTCCATAATGTCCTCCCATAGTGCCCCCATGAACATCCACAAGGATATTTCTTCGTTCAAATTTAGGTACATATCTTCGCAATGTCTCATCATTATCCATCTTATATAGGTGCCCTGCAATGACAAAGAAATCTATCGTGCGCACCACTAGTTCCTTCCTCTGCTGGATAGAGTACCCTTTCGGCGCAGTTCTATTCAATAGAAAGTGAATTATATCTTCAAAATGTCCATCCACTACATGCACAACAAAGAGTTGCACATCAGGTAATCCTTCCTCCAAACTAGTAGGTTCCTCTCCTATCTCAATGCGAGACAGGTGATCTTGTCCCGTGTTCAGCTGTCCAGGCTTCACTATAAATTCAAAATCATGTTCTTGGAACAATAAAATCCATCTTCATATGCACCCCCCCAACATAGGCTTATTGACCAAGTATTTTAGTGTGAATGATCTGTATACCTCTTGAAGTGCCCCCTAGCAAGTAGTGCTGATATTTCTAGAGCGCATACACCATAGCTAGTCCCTCGTATTTAGCGGTGGAATAATTCTTTTCTACTTTAGATAATTTACAACTTGCGAACACAATAGGAAGATCCAAGCCTTTCCACCCTCCTGTGTTAGTATTTCCCCCCACGCTATACTCGACACATCAACATGGACATAAAACTCTTTCTTCTAGTTTGGAAAGACCAGAATCGACATAGTAACCATATTTTCTTTCAATACATCCAGTCTTTTCTTACAATCATCATTTGAGTAGAATGTGACATCCTTTTTCAACATCTTTTCCATCGGTGTGGTGATCTGGGCATAGATTTTGATGAACTTCCTATAGTACCCCATATGCTCCAGAGTAGCGTGCAACTATTTCGCACTCCGCGATGCTTGCAAATTTAAGATCACCGCAATTTTTGCGGGGTCTACCATCAGCCCTTTTCTACAAACCACATGCTACATGGCACCTAACTCACCCAAATACAATCCAATTGTAATAGACCTCCAAGAACTTATGAATATATTCCCTGAATGTCGCAGCAACTACGCGTGAAAAGATAGTAGGATAATTCTTCAATCCAAATGGCATGATAGTGTATTGAAAGAAACCCCACTTAGTCGTGAATGTTTTCTTGCTCCTATCCTTCGGCGCAACTTTGATCTGGTGGTACCCTGAGAATCCATCAGTGAAAGAATATGCTTCTTGACCACCTACATTATCCAACGGCTAAGGTATGAATGGAGTTGGGAATGGATCATGTACACACGCGTCATTCAACTTTATGAGATCCATGCATATTCTTATGTCTTCCAACTACTTCTTCTCTTGTACCACCATCGGGCTTACCCAATCGTATTCCTTTGTAGGCTTAATGATGGCTACAATGAGCATCTTATCTAGTTCTACATGGATCTTCTCCTTGTATTTCAGATTGAAGATATGGCCTCTTCTTAACTGGCTTCATGTTGGATTTTAATGTGATCGTCATTACCCCAAAATCTCCAATTATTCCCTTGAATATGTAAACTTGGTCGGGAATAAGTCTTGATATTTGCGGAGTAATTCAGTGACATGATCCACCATCAGGTCATACCAATAGTATCTAATCTTTTCAATTTTAGGTTCTGCCTCCATATCAATATTCACCTTATTAGTCTTCACTGGTGCGGTTATGTCAAGGTTCTCAATCTGTGGTTCCTAAGAGCGCAGGGTAGGGATTGTTGTCATCAACAATCCTATCACTTCAAAGTCTGCTAGTGCTCAATCCCTCAATATCCACAGTGATTCCCTACAATCACCCCATGGTTATTATCTTCTGTTGGTTCGCCATTCGCAACTAAATAGGAGACCATTGTAGTGTAGGTCTCCCCATTCGCTCCCATGTCTACTTTGACAGAACATTTGCATCCGATCCTAAATCTAGAATTACTTGGTCCATTTCATATTCTCCAATTTGCGTGATTAACCTCATTTCTCTTCCTATCCTTCTCTCATGCTTTCCAATCTTTCTGACCATGCATGGTTCTCCTGGCACAGTCCCAGTGCATCAGTTAATGAGTTCTTGCAATCCTTTTACAGCTTTACTGTCATGCAGTAACTTCATACATGTTTCCAAGAATGTTGTGAGCATGGATGGGTCCATCTCTGGCTCTAGTCTATCTTTGCTTCCTGAAGTGGAGGCCTCGATGAAGCTCTTCTTAGCTTCCATGAAGGCTTCCCGAGCGCACTCCAAATCAAACTTTGCTTCTTTCGTCAGGGCTTTGTGAACCCAACTATTATCCTCTAGTTGTTTTCCTTTGTCATCTCCCATCATGATTGTACTTTGGAGCACAATGTTCACATTTGGATCTTCCTCACGCGACTCAGACCTCATCATTTGTAGGTTCTGATTCAGGGGAGGCTGTAGTGCTCCTTTGTTGCGTATCCTAGCTATTAGCATAGGACAATCTTTAGTCTCGTGATCAAGAAAGTTGCACTATAAACCTGATCGGCATGTTGGATTTGTAAAATCACGAGCATAATGTCCTGGTCCTCTGCAATTTTAGCATATCAACTGACTGTGACCTCTTCCAGGTCCTCCTGCGCCTCAACCTCATCCATGCCCCTGAAATCTTGTTCGCGCTACTCCTACATTCTGGTCTAGGAGCTACTTTTCAGTTTGAACTCTGTAGGTGGGAGTTCTATCCATCATCAACTCATATCTTCTACAAGTGTGCTCATCGTGTCCCACCGACCTACAAAAGTTACAGAACAATTGTTGCAAATTTTGTGTATACTTCTGTAACAAATGGCAGTTGTTTGTAGCGTGCTTTCCTCCTATTTGACAAATCACACACCACAAAGTAGGCGTTGCGCTAATTCCTACTTGTGCTTTTGGCCTTAACGACATTGGTCCTCCTCCTGTGAGGTAATTTTCTAAAACCAAGCAATGGTCCTTGTCATGACCTTTACCTTTGCACTTTATGCACCAAACCTCTTCGCGCACTTATGGTCGATCTTTCCTATCCTGTTTCAGACTCTACATCTACAGGAATAAATTCCTTAGTTGCACATGGATTTCTCGAACTCCCAACTTAGGATCCTACATCAGGGTATCATGCAACCTCATCGCAATCCCTAATGCCTCTGCTTGATTTGTTAGCTTCTGTTGTGATAGCGCACTCCTTAGATGTTGTGTTAGCGACACTACAAACCATTCACGATGTTGTCCATCCGTCAAATTCATATTAGCTTCGTGAATCATGCATTTCAGTCTCTGATCCAGCTCCCAAGGAGTCTTGCCTACTAGCATCATGATTTCTTTGAATACAATGATAAAATTGTGCTTCAGACTTCAGCCTACTAAATTCCCTATTTAGCACTTCTTGGATATTCATGATTCCTGCATTTGGATTATCGTTGGAGTGCTTAATATACCATGTCAATGCACGGTCTTGCGGAGCACTAACTAGTGTCGCTTTCTTTATATTTTCATCTATAACTCCTTTTGATTTCATATGGCTCTTACAACGAACCAAAATTGGTTCGGATCCTCAGTTTCCACTCCCTTGAACAACAGGAAACTTTATCGTGCTTGCCATATTGAATCACAGTGGTGGCGGAGGTGGTACAGGTGAATATGGAGGTGATGGCAGCAAAGTTGGTGGAGGTGTGGGTGGGGGTGGTATTCAAGGAATTCTTTGCCTTATCAAATGGATCATACTTTTCAATGAGACCTTCACAAGTTATTCCTCATCCCATCGCAGAGGTGAAATCAAGGGGATATTTTCTGGTCCCTTACTTCATTCCTATAGGATTTTCCACTTCGTGTAGCCCCAAACATCAAGGTAATTGCATAACCCTCTTTTCACACAATAACATTTTTATCCAAGTATTCAAAGACTTTACGTACTTACCTCGTGGTCCTCTGAGAAAGCATCGCTCTACCTCGCTATAGCTAACTGAGGTGTCAATCGTGAACTTAGTAATGAATACTCCTATAATCTGATCGAGCCAATGATCAACAACACGCATGATATTATCCTCTGATGCTTCCAACCTTCACACTAACTCTAGGGTCCACAAAATATAATCATCTAGCTTCCACCTTCCTTAGCTATCTGCTAGCTTCGCAATCCACCCGTACAACTCAGCCTTCAATTTCCTTCTTAACTGGATTCCAATGATATGAAATCAGATATCTCTATGCAAATTACGGTCCCAGCAATGGAACCATTTGTTGGCTTGAGGGGACCTAACCTAGGTTCGAAGTTATTTAGCCAAACAAATCCCTACACTACTAGCCCTTTCGGCATCAGCCCGTGGAGCACAGACTGAAGTCTCACTTGAAGCAGTATGGTGGGATGCTAGAACCAATTTTCCACACCCTTGAGATGTCTGAGGTGTCGGTTTAGTCCAATTGCACCTACCTTCGCGCAGGTCACTTCACACAATGTGCTGACCTACGAGACCTTTGAGATCTATTATAATCGCCTTCGTGCAACCCTAACCAGGGGTTGAGGTGCTTTCACGATACTATGGCAGCGATCTCCGTTATTTCCCCAAAATATACCACAAATCTTACTTATCTTCTTAATATTTTAGTTAACTTCGCGTAAACAAATACTTTATCTCAAATTCACTTAATTAACATAGTCACATACGTTCGCACATCATATAAATAGTAGAAATGCAATTCATACCCAATACATTCAATGCAAGAAACAAGAAATAAATACACATGAATGGTATAAAACTTCTCTTTAATAATGCTTCCAACTATTACAGACTTGACTCACCCTACGCACTCAGTTGCAGGGGTCCATGCACTCAGCTACAGACTATTAGGCCTCTACGCACTCAGCTGCAAAGCCTTCTTCTACTCTACGACCCAAAACTAGACTTTACGCTCTAGATATGATTCAATTCTTCATCCTTAGATTCTTATTATTTATTCCATTATTGATTTACACTTAGAGCCTCACTCTATTTATACAATCCCATGGCCCACAGACCATGGCTAGATCTCATAGTGGACATTACATTACAAAATTAAGGGCGGACAACCCTAGGACTCATTTACAAGCTACATGCTTTGCGCCTATGAAATGTGGAGCTTTTGCATCGAAGTTACAATTTGTGACCAAAATCTAGGCTTTTAGCCCCAAAACTTCCCTTGGGGGATCCCTCACCCAACAATTTGTCTTATGTAATAAATGGTATGTAATGAAGTCCAAGAGACACACATGGAATGTGGATAGTTACATATGGATTGTAATGAGTCATGAATAGAATGAAGAAGCTCAAAGATCATTTTTATTTATTATAAATAGCTCCTCATAACTCAAGCTAAGGGCTTGGATTCTAGAGGTCTTGCATTGGCTTCTCTTGTATCACATAGGAGATACATCATTATTTGGAGAAGCACGTTGTGCCTTCATATTCCACTATTGGATATAGTGTTTCATTCATGGATCAATGTACTTGAACATTTCACTCTCAATCAGAAGCTTTATGAGCTAACACTTCTTCATACATGTATCGTAGATATAGTTGGAATATTATAGTTATTTTATGATATATGTCACTTTAATTACATACTAAGTGAATGAACTAATTCGCTTCTTAGCTATGGTTGTTATTGAAGAAGCGTGTTTATGTTTTAATGATTATTGTTTATCATGTGAACAAATATGCAGGTATTCAACAAGTCCTCTTCCTTCGCAGGTCCTCCTTTAGGATAATATTATTACTTTTCTAACTGGTGGCTCGTTTTCCCTACCAATCATGGATGTTCCCTCATGCACCTTACATTGGGTGTCTCACAAAGCTCACACACTTGTTGCCCCAAAAGAGGTGTTGCATTCTCTTGTGTGTAATCATAACCAAGAAATATATGTGAAACCTTTCCAATGGTGGCAGTAATGTATGACCAGATGGGACTCCTACACCAAATGGTGTGAGGTCTAATTGGGAATTCTTATTAGGGAGATCCCCTTACAATGTTGGCAGCATCTAGCATCATCAATAGTGTGATATAGTTTTAAATATAAATTTCTATACCTTGCATTTGATTTTTTTTTTAGGGTTCAAAATCATCTCACATTGTTAAAGCAAAAAATGATTAAAATGATAGAGATTATTATTTTTGGCTACATTCATTGGAAAAGCACCAAAATGTAGCAACGAAAATGTGATTATTTCGTTATATGTAGGGGAAAATTTAATTAAGGCTTCGTGTACATATGGAAGAATATTTCCATGTGTTGTCCAAACAGAGTCACAAATGACAAAGTTGTTGAATAGTTATAGATATTTCCAACCATCAAACCCAAGAACCATTGACTTCCTCAATAATTTAGGTATTTTACTTCCTTTGTTGTTCTACTTTAATTATTTGGATATTTTATTTTTTTGAATTACTAATGGTCCAAATGTATACTACTAATGATGGAGATTCTAAAAAAAAATATTGTTGAAAGTCGAGAAAATATAGATGTAATGAGCATGAAATGATGGAGATGGAAATGAACATTAATCATTGTAACTCTCTCTCTCTCTCTCTCTCTCTCTCTCTCTCTCTGTAATTATTTTTTTAATTGTCATGTTTCATAGTTGGTCCAGGTGGATATTGGTTTCCACCCTCCTATTCCACTTGGACCCCCACCACTATTTATTTCATTTTTTTAAGTTTCCTTAATTGTAGCACAATTTACTATTTTTGGTATTTTTTCGATTCCTAAACTTCTGGAGTCGTTTTGAGGCCCTAAACAATGTTTTTTTGGAAAATATGAAAACATGGGGCTTCAATTGATGTTTGTAGTAAGAAATTATATTCCTAGGATAGATATTTCTAATGAGGCATTGTATGCTTCAAATAGAGATCATATGCCAAAGGTACGACCCAAGGACGTTAATGTACCAATTTACCCAAACCGGGCCCATAGTTTTGGTGCTCCATATCCTAGGGTTAGGTTTTTTTATGTTTAGGGTTTTCCATTGTTACTTAATAATAAATAGGCCTTCGAGCATCATTGTAACACAGTTCAAAGGCATGTAATCACCACATCTCTTCTTAGAGATAAGCTACCATCACCCAAGCTAGTTTATTTCCATTATGTTTGTAAGCATATTTCAGTTCTTTGATATTAAAGAAGTGAAGTTTTATTTATGTTGCATCTTTGTATTTGTGGTTGTATTTGTATTTTTTTTCATTCTTGTTTAATTTTGGATCAGCGATATCAGCGTGGTCTACTCTTTCTCTGTTTTTCTTTGCATGTCACCAACGAGGTTGGGGTATAAGGAGTTAGGGATCAAACTATTTGAACTCTTTCAAGACTAGCCTCACAAATCCCAATGACCTCTCATGGTAGAAGAAAATAAATACAAAGGAGTAGGAGATCCTTTCAAAATATTGCTCGAAGAAGCCCTCGAATGACAACAGAACGTGATGATGGACAACTTTTCCTTGATGCTTTGATGGCTACCCATAGGTAACACATCTTCTTCTCCTAGCCACTTTAAGAGTGCCACTCCCTTTAAGGTACAAGTTACCTTTGGCATCCCCATATGTGAAGCTCAAATAAATATGAATGTCATAGATAAATGGTTAAATCTACTAGAAGGATATTTTTCAGTCCATGACTTTTCCAATTGGAAAAGGATTAATTTTGCACTCCTCAAAGCTGCCCTCCGCATCAAGGACTTATGGGAAACCTACTACGAGAAGAGGGATGAGAGTGAACCCTCACTATTCTCAGCCACACCCACTTGGAATTCTTTCTGAGATGCCATCAAGGAGTGGTATTACCCTCTCGGGAGCTATGAAGATAAATACATAAAGTGGACCATGCTGCAATAAGGAAGAGACCAAGATGTGCCAGAGTTCACAAATATTTTTCATACCCTTCACATGAAGTTGGTTATAAAGGATTCTGAGTGGAATTTGGTACTCAATTTCCACGGTTGTCTACATAAGTACATCCAAGATGAGATTTAATTCCTGTACATATCATCACTCAGAGTTTCTTATCGATATGTTTTCAAGATCAAGAAAAATATTAAACAAAACAAGCGAGACTTTGGATCTATGAATTTGAAGCAAGGGAAATGTGCCCCCAAGTTGCAGAACAAAGGATAAAGCCAAGGTGAGGCAACCCAGGACAACTCGTCGAAGCCACAAGAAATGAACAACACCACGAAGATAAAGAAGGACATGGCTAAATGGTGTGAGTTCCACTCACAACACAAGTGGGTGTCAGGCCAAGCAGTCACTAGTTGCTGAAATGAAGGCTTCTAAATCAAATACATGTCTTGACTTTGAGTCAAAACCAAATAAGGGGAATGGTAAAGGGAAGCAAATTATTGATGTGGAACATAGTGTCAGTGTTTCCACCACCAAGATCCAGAAGAATGAGCATAAAGACCCGAAGGAGGGAGAGTGCCTCTTCCACTCCCAGATCTTGGTGAAGAGTTCTCTGTTGCAGTTCATTGTCAGTGGTTGGAGCCAAAAGAACCTCATTTCAATAGAGGTTGTGAAGCTTCTGGGCTTACTTAACATAAGACATCTATAGTTGTACACCATCTGGTGGCTTCACCAAGGGCGATATCTTCATGTCAGCCAATAGTGTTGCATTCTCTACAACATCAAGCCCTTCGTAGATGAGGTACTATGTGATGTTGCTCCTCTTGAAGTTTGCAATGTATTATTAGGAAAACCATGCTTGTGGAAGAAACATGTTGTGTGTGATTCTAGGCCCTGCACTATTATTATTACTTTGGGAAATAAGTTGTACAGCATACTTGAGGTAGCGGCGCCTACCACCATATCTTTGATCACTGTGAAGAAATGCAGTAATATCATTTCCCAGACTAAGAATATTTTTCCTTGTGATTTTCCCTCAGGGAAAGAAGAAGATTGTGGCCATGACCTCTAAATAGGGCTCCTCCTTATGGCAGTAGCAGATGGACAAGGTCATGGAGGAGTACAGGGACATATTTGCCTCACGCACATGGGTACCTATACACTATCAGGTCAAGCACTCCATTAATATGACCCCAGGTGCGCAACTACCTAATGGACTAATCTATCGACGCCCTGTTTTGGAGAGAAATGAAATCAAGAGGCAAATTCAGAAGTTTTTGTAGAAATGGAATAGCAGGCCAAGTTCATCACCTTGTGGGAGCCCAATTATGTTGGTACAGAAAAAGGATGGGACCTGGAGACTGTGTATTAGCTATAAAGTGTTGAACAAGATCATTTTCCAAAATAGGTATCCAATCCCATGGATTGATTGCCTTATGGACTAGCTCAAAGGGGCCAAATATTTCAGCAAGATTGACTATAAGTCTGAGTATCACCTGGTACCAATCGAACCCCCCAATGTGTTCAAGACTGGCTTGAAATCCAAGGAGGGCCTTTATGAATGGTTGGTCATGCCTTTCAAGTTAATGAATGCCCCCACAACCTTCATGAGGTTGATTTATGACATCTTACGGCCCTTCACCAACTCATTCGTGGTGGTGTATTTGGATGACATCTTGATCTTCAACCAGAGTTGGGAAGAGCACCTCTGCCATATTATTTAGGTCCTCCAAACTCTGTGACAACATAGTTTGTGTGCCAATTTGGATAAATGCACTTTTGGTATGACCCAAGTTCAATACTAGGGTATATCATTGATGAGAGGGGTGTGCGTGTGGACCCGGCCAAGATACAAGTCCTTCAGTATTTACCATCCCTAATCACTCTAACAAAGCTTCACAACTTTCTAGTTCTTACCAATTTCTACTGCAATTTCATGCTGGGGTTCTCTCATTTCACTTGGCCTTTGAGTCAAGTCACCAAGGGTTGAGCAAAAGAAAAATTATTTTGGTATGAATCCCAACATAAGGATTTTTCCAAGTTGAAACATCACCTCTACTTTGCACAATTTCTCACATTACTAGACCTGCAACAACTATTTGAGATTGAGATAGATTCCTTTAACTATGCTATTGTTGAAGTTCTTACTCAGCAGGGGCATCCAGTGATATATCACAATGAGGCACTTTCAGGCATAGTCTAAAAGTATCCCACTATCACAAAGAGATGTATTCCATTGGGCATGCATGCCAACAATGGAATCATTAATTATGGGGAAGGAAATGGTCATCCACACAGACCACAAACCCCTGTAGTTCATAGATACACAAGGGAAGTTGTAGAGAGATCATCATCATAAATGGTCCACATAGCTTCTACAGTTCCCATTTCAACATTAAGTACAAGAAGGGAAGCACCAATTATGTTGCAAACTACCTGTCATGGCATCGACAAATGTGCTCAACTCTTATGGGCATGAGACTTTGAGGTGACTGCATTTCTACAAGAGGGGTCTAGAATTCGGTAACACATACCAAATTCTCCTAGAAGGCAAGCATGTTCCAAATTTTCACCTTCATGATACACTATTATGTCACTTGGGACACATTTGTGTTCCTTCAAGTGAACGTGCCAAGATGATCTTGGAGGTGCACTACAGTCGGGTTGTTGGACACTTCGGAGTAAAGAAAACAATGGCAGTGTTGTAGAAGTATTTTTATTAGTCAAACATTCGACAAGATGTTGGGAAGTACATTAGATATTGCACTACCTCTATTATTTCCAAACCAACCATCAAGAAGCAAGGCCTATATACTCCTCTATGTACTCCTAGTCAACCTTGTGAATCCATCTCCATGGATTACATGTCAGGCCTCCCTTCTACTAAGCATGGAAACGACTTTGTTTTTGTGGCCTTCGACAGATTCTCTAAGATGGCCATTATGGAGACCTGCAAGAATAGTATCACAGTAGAATCCACTATTAAGCTCTTCTTTGAAAGAGTGTGGATACACTTTGGGATCCCATAGTCCATTATCTCAAATTGTGACAACAAGTTCCTAAGTACATTTTGGTCAAGTCTCTAGTTGATGTTGGATACCAAGCTCACTAAGTCCACAAACTTCCACCCCCAAACTGATGGTGAAACAAAGGTCATCAACAGGATCATCATACACATTCTATGCATGTAAAACTCAAAGAATCCATGCACATGGGATGAAAGCCTCCCCTATGTCCAGCACAGCTATAACAAAGCTCTCCATAGCTCAACTGGCCACAACCCCTTTTAGGTGGGGATGGGATTCTAGCCACTATGTTCCATTGATGTCGCCATACCATTTGCATCTACTTGGGCAGTTTCATCCCATGTCTAGTCCGAAGCTTATAAGGCTAACAAATTTATTGAGTGCATCCATCACATCTTCCATCAGGTCCATGACATATTGGGCAAATCCAATGCTAAGTAAAAGCAGCAACATGATCAGCATTAGGTTCCACACAAGTTCTAGTTGGGTGACAAAGTTTGGCTACATTTGTAGAAGGAGCTCCTCATTGGACCCCACCATAAGCTTCGGTCACTTCGATACACGCCATACACCATCATCAAGGTTGTATGGTACAATTATTTCGAGCTCATCATTCCATCATTCCTTGGCCTACACCTAGTATCCAATTTAGACCGTCTTCGACCATACTTTCCACCATTACTAGACACATCTAACATTGCAGAAAAACTCACACCAACGAAGTTAAACCCATAATGCATGGAACAGACCGTAACTAATCGGATCATGGAAAAACAAATCAAGAACACTAGCCAACAAAGGATCTAGTTGTATCGAGTTGTCAAAGCATTCCAACTCCTTCATTAGGGAAAGTGGTTCACCAGGGACTAGGTTCAACAGAAGCTTCCCCATCTCATGGAGGCACTGAACAGAATGGTGACCATTGCTTCCTAAGGGAAGAATAATAATCTAGGTGGATATTGATGGCCACCCGCATATTCCATTTGGACCCCCGCCATTGTTTCTTTCAATTTTCATTTCCTTAATTGTAGCACAATTTACTATTTTTTGCAGTTTTTCAGGTCTTGAACTTCCGAAGCTAGTTTGAGGCCCTAAACAACGTCTTTTTGGAGAATAGGAAAACATCAAACTTAGATTGATGTTTTAAATCAAAATTTGTATTCCTTGGATATATATTTCTAACTAGGTATTGTGCATGTCAAACAGAGATCGTATGACAAAGTTACGACCACAGGAAGTTGATGTACCAATTTACCCAAATGGGGCCCATAGTTTTGGTGCTCCATCTCCTAGGGTTAGGTTTTTGTATTTTTAAGGTTTTCCATTGTTCCTCAATAACAAATAGGCCTTTGAGCTTCATTGTAACACAGTTCAAAGGCATGTATCTTCCACATCTCTTCTCAGAGATAAGTTACCATAGCCCGAGCTAGTTTATTTCCATTTAGTTTCTAAGCATATTTTAGTTCTTTGATATTAATGAATTGGAGTGTTATTTTTGTTGCATATTTGTATTTGTGGTTATATCTGTATTTTGTTGTGTTCCTATTTAAGTTTGGATCAATAGTATTTCATATCAATAATATAGTTAAAAATAAATGGAATAACTATAATGGAAAGTGGAATGTCCTACAAAACTATATTCAATATCAAAATATTATATTGATAATTTAATATGTTTCATTGCTTGTCTCTTAAGTTATGAATTATATTCATTGTCACAATTTATAACACTTCTTATGTTTATCATAGAAATAAGTAAGGAGAACAGTGACATTGAACAACTGAAAGAAAAACAAATAGATATAAAATCAAGTACTTATAATTTGTCAACTAGATTTCCCTATTATTTAGTGATATCTATTCAGTTTTACAAATTAAAAAACAATTACATGCTTATTGTAGTGACAAATGAAGAAAATTCAGTGATGAGGTGCAAGATTATAATTATGAAGATGATGGCAGGTCGAGTACTTATAACTTGTCTTGTCATTTCATTTCACTTACAATCATATGTTTATTATAAGAACAAATGAAAAGAACAAAACTAACAACTAGAACAATGTTAAATGTGTGTGTGTGAGTGTTATTATATATATATATATATATATATATATATATATATATATATATATATATATATATATATATATATATATATTATATATATATATATATATATATATATTGCATTGCTAATGCTTATATATCATTATCAATGTTGTATTGAATATGTATTATATTACAAAATCTGGTCATAAGAAGTATCATTGGCATTTTATTGAAGTTTTCACATTTTTTCTCCAAGTCCTATGAATATAATAGAAAATAATATTGGCTCATCTGTAAATAGTGGGAAAAATATTCAAGGTAATTGTAATTTTTCAACAATCCTTTCTTAGAAATTTGTGTAGCACGAATAAAGTGGCTTAGCAAGATCATATGTTATTGTGTTGTATCATGTTGTCACTATTATAATACCCTCCAAATTTTTTCTCTACATAAAAATTCCAGAGCCTTTGACTTTGTATGTTGTTGTTGCAAGTATTAAGAGTCATCACTAGTGTATTCTCTAAGTGTTTGGTCCCATTTGTGAGAAAATCAAAGTGTTCTCTTTAGCTAATGTAGGTGTTGCACATCACACAAGTGTGGTTTTAGTGTGTTTTAAGGGATTATATTTGTGCTAATGAGTTGTAATTACCATGTAAACATGTATCACACTCATTTAAAAAGTTTCAAGCATTATTGCACAAGTGTCATCATGATTGTCACAAAGTGTATCTTTGGTATCATACTTGGTGTTAGTTGTCGCAAAGTTTTTGCAACAAGGAAAGTATGTTATTCATGTGTTCTGAGTTTTCCTCATTGTGTCATCAAGTAATCTACATGTGTGATCATGTTCAAGTCTTGATTTTGTGCAACCTCATCCCATTGATCCAACACTTAGTCAAAAATGGAAAAACTCCCAGACCAGGTCACTCAGCCTCTTTTAGCGAGCCTGAACTCTGCAATGCACAGTCTCATCCCTCAAGCAACAACCCTATCCCTTGGAACTGCACAATGCACAATTTCTACCTCCCATAACTGCATATTATGCAATCCCAGTGCTCAAGCCCAACCCCTGAGTTCTAGAACTGTGCAATATTTCCCTCCAGTCAGGAATGAACTGCATGTTGCTCAATCTCAGTCCTCAAGACTCGGCCTTGATCTCTTGATATGCACAATTTTTCAATCACCTGGCCTCCCTATCCTCAAACACTGCGCAGTGGGAAATCTTAGTGCTCAAACCCTTATCTTAGCACCTTGAATCCCTCAAATGCTCAATCCTTAAGCCTAATCTAGCCTGAAATGTGTATTGTGCAATCTCAAGGCTCATTCCTAACCCTTGATTGCCTAAGATGCATAACTATGTAGTCCCTAAGTCTCTCCCTCGACTTTCCACCCAGTTCTAGCTTAGTCAGTGGATCATCATGCGACATTTTAAACTAGGTGTTTATCAGACTAATGTCATCTTGTCAGAAGTGAATTGCAGATGCAGGTACTCTATCATACTATGATAGGATTATTAAGAAGGAGATGGATAAGGAGACCATGCTAGAAGACACCTCTGTAGCGGAAGTTACAAGTTGATCATTCAGAAGGAAGAAAAGGGACATCAGTTTGTGACATCAACTCAAGATCTAATAACAATTAAGACTCCTCATCTCTAATCCATATGGATGTGGAAGAAGAGATCTATATTCAAGAAGACACAAAGAAAGTAGCAACAAAGAATGGCTTGACATTGTGATGTCATCATGCAGTCCATATCATCAGTGTCATGTCATATCATGTCATGAGTCATTATGTGCCCCATCATTTGTGGATCATGTAAATTATTATTTGAAAATGTATTGTAAAGTGGAAGTCCAAAGGACATGTATAAACCATGAAGAGTCATGTAAGAGTTTAAAATTCATAGGGAAGTCAAAAAATCATGAGGGTAGTCTATGTAAAAATTAATGCGTAGATTCAAAACTTCTCATGCAATTTACTAAATCACAAGACTTGAAGATATTCTATTGATCTCCGGAAGTTAATTCACCATCTAGAACACAAATCATAGACATGCAAAAGGTAACATCACACATGCACAAATATTAACATGGGGAAAGAAACTACTCAAAACCCCTTCCTATCTGTATTGCATTAATCAAAGAGTAGAGAAGAAGTACATATGATTTCTAAAGATTGAGCACACCCTGTAACTGTATATTCTATTCCTTTACCTAACTGATTGAATTTGGCTAACACTTAGCCAATTTTCAAGCCCTCCAAGCTCCTATTTCCTTGCATTGTTCCTCTAGGAAAATTTCCCCTATTATTTAGGAATTTCCCACTATTGAATTGTGCAATTCCTCTAGGTCCTTCCTCTATCTGCAGGAACCACCTGTACACATGGTAATATAATACAATTGATGGTACACTTCCTTGGAATCTCCATCTCAACTCGGTAACTCAAATTCTATGCATGTTAACTCAAATTCTATGCATGCAACAATTATTTTGGGTTGATTGATCAGTTAACTGGTTGATCATTGAGTGTGGTTGAAGTTCCACTTCCACAACTTGACCTCCACTAGTTATTCTAACAATTAGAACTAGTTTAAATGACAATAACTCAAATTAACTGAAATAGATTGCTACAAATTAGAAATCAATCATACAAAATTGAACTCAAGCTTCCCCAAATCGAATTAACTGAGTGACAAGTTCCATGTCACCTCAGTTAACTACCTCCAAGATTTCTGTTGAAATAAAAATTCAAATTTTATCTAGTTTGACCAAGGCAAAGTCAAACTAAGATTTTCTTATTGCTTTTTCAATGCTCCCTCTCAACAAGAAACATATTATCAACCATCCCTATCCTACACCTATCGAACTCAAACTTCCCTCTTGACAAGGCCTTTGTCAAAACATCAACATCTTGTTCCTCTATCAGAATGTATTGCAACAACATTATTTGCCTCTACGCACAATCCCGTAGATGGTAATACCAGATATCAATATGCTTGGATCGATCATGAAAAATAGGATTTTTCAGAGAGTTTGATGCAACTCTAATTATCACAGTAAATCACAGTTGGATCCATCATCTTACCAAAGGAGCCAAAAAGCATCTTTCTCATCCAGATCACCTCCCATGATGCTTAAATTGCAGCCATGTATTCTACTTCTATCCAAATGAGTGCCACAAATATTTGCTTCTTGTTGTATCGAGAAACTGTTGTGGACCCAACACTGAAAATTCCACCTGATGTATTATTTTGGTATAATGGACTCCCAGCCAAATTTTCATTTTCGAAGTTGTTTTCACATAATAAAAAATGTGTTTTCAGCTGTGAAAAGAGTGAAAAGGAGAAAAAAACAATCAGTCATCTTCCAAGCCATGGAAGGACTCAAAGTCTAAATCATACCCTCTCCATTGGGAAGCACTCTGAACAAGCTTTCCAGTGATATGTATAAGTCCAAAAGTGGACTCCTAGATTAAAAGATATGGTCTTCTGAAGTTTCAAGGATTCAAGCCTTAAGAAAGAAGGAATATTGAAGGTCCAACAACATCATAGATCGACAATTTCACATCAGAGCTGCATGGCATATTAGTGCATCACATATCATAAGTTTGATATATTGGAGATAGTAGATTGGTGATCATGACATCAAGGATCCAATAGTCAGAATAGGCAACAACGGAGCTCAGAGGAGATTGGTGCATCACTATATCGTAGCATCAAAACTTTCGTAGGTGGAAACCTTTTAAAAGTCATGATATCAAATAATGTGTCAATTATGTTAAAAACTATGTAGGGACTAAAAGTAAGGTTGACAAAGGATTTCATCATAAAACTAAGGGAGGATGGGTCCTTTTCTCTCTCCTTCAGTAGGACACTTGGCAACAAAGGATTGCCTTCGATAAAGACACATGGTAGCATAGGATTTTCTCTAATAATGATGCGTGGTGGCATATGATTGGTTCTGATAAGCTACAGTGGCATCTAGCACTAGCATGACATGTGTCACCACTCAAGAAGTGCCACATGGAGTGATGACCTCATCATCAGAGATCACAAATTGGAGGTTGCGGATTGTTGGCACTTTGTAACAGTTGACACTTGAAAAAATGGTGATAAGGGAGCTCTGATATCTGGCTAGCATGTGGTTGAGAAGAGTTTAAAATACGAGAGGCGTAAAGCAATTTACAAATGCAAATTGGCCCCAAACAGGAACATAATGCCATAGCTCCCTAATGTTAAGCCTCTGGTCACCGCCCATAGTCCTATGGTGAGAAATACAAGAAAGGATAAATAAAAGAGGCCAAGGAACATCAAAATTCTATTTTTCTTAATTTTTTTAAGAACAAAAGTCTAGATGAGTAAATATTTGATAGTGTAATACACAGAGTTAAAATAAGGATGAGCCAATAGCTATGTTACAGTGCACCATAGAGGCCATCATAATTGATTTCTCCCAGCTCTAGAAAATGGGGGATTCAAGCGGTTGAGGTAGAAAGCGAAAGGAGAACCATCCGAGTAACGGAAGAGGCACATTGTGGAAGAGACGTGGCTTGATCAAAGGCCATCACAAGAAGTGACAAGAAGATATTTTTCTATAAACATCATTAAATTTTTCCAATGTTTTGTTATTATGTTGTTTTGTTATTCTATTTTTTTGTATTTTAAAGAAAGGAATCATTCTGTTGTAATGATTTGGGGGACCCAGCCTTAGAAAACCAAGACATCTAGTCGAATAGACAACTGGAGCTCACACTAAGATGTTTTTGTAACTATTTTCAAGCTCTCCCTCTCCTTACAAAAGGAGGGAAGAAACACTTAAAGGAGGTTCAGAATTTTTGGAAAGACTTCTCTTAAGGGACCTTTTCCTGGTTTCATAGAGGCATGTATGAATCTTGATGTCTACATTTTTCTTAAAAGATTAATACAAGATTTCTGTTGATTCCAACTTATTGGATTGCAGTATGTTCATCTCCCTCTATGTTTTCACATATGAAATATTCTTCTCATATTTCATGTCAAGTAGCAGCTAGATATATTTCTCATTAAATGTATATTCATTTAGATCAATCTATTGATGGATAGTTCATGTATTTATGTGGAAACAATGTCTTTAAAAATCGCTCCATGTGTCTCAATATTACATAATCATTTCCTTACTTTTACTTCTCTCAAATCTAGATATATATAATTATTATCATTTAATCTCTATATGGTATATTTCTCCTTTAATGTATTCTACCATTACATCTATCCTAACAATTAATTTCCTACAAATTCTTAATATTCTTTGGCCACCATTAATTGAGGATTATTTCCTATGTGCAAGTTGCTTCATACATTGTATCTTTATGAATGGTTTTGAATCAATCCTATTTGAATTACTTGTGAAAAACTATGGTGTTGTAAGTCTTGAAGATAGATTAGACAACAATAATTAAGATGTCCTAGGCACTGGTCTCCCATCAACCCAGAGGTTGTCTCTAGGAGGTTGAATTAGAATATTTTTCCCTGGGTACTACAAATCTTTACATTTCCTCTATCAGGTGAGAAAAGGAAGTGTGGGTTGAAGATCTCTCACCTTGATGACTCCATTGTTTCAATCTTATGGTACACATCCTGGTGACTCCACTATATGTATCTTTATTTTGTCATTCTAGATTTCAAGAAGCCTCATACTCACTTTTATGCTAAAGCAGCTGAAAATTTCCCCTACTTTTGAACTTGAAATCACTCACTTAAAGGGGTTTTCAAAATGGCCCTTCTTGCATTCTTGGCCAACAAATTCCACTAGATTTTTCTTCTATTACTGGTTATCCCAATCATGTCCCTCCATTTCATGAATGGAATACATATTTTTCTATATTCATTGGAAACACATATAGAAGGTTGGACCAGCACCTCAAGGATTTTCATGAATGCATGGAACAAGGTATTTTTTTTGAAGATGCGAAAATGAAATTGTTCATGTATTATTTAGAAGAAGATTTTAGATTTTGTTAAAAAACAATACTTTATGGCAACATATCTTCTTTAAAGAGCTTTCACATAGAATTTAATCATTATTTGCAAAATATTTTATCTACCAAATACTTTGTTTGAATATTGTTGTGCACATTTTAATGTTGAAAATATTTCTAAGGTTAATGATGCTGCTAAAGATATTTGTGGGGCTCAACTCCAAGAATACATATACTTGAATCAAGAAACATCACCCAGTGATCAAGAAAGAGAAAAAGGAGACATCATAGAGCCGCAAATAAACCCTCAAAGATCTCATTCTGCCAAATTTTATGATTCTCCTTCTTTTGATTCGTATAAATCCAATGGGACGTTGAAAAATGCAGGGCTGCAACAGTCCTAGTCATGGGAAGATGCACAAAAAGAGGAGGCCCACCAAGAGGGCAATAAAGAGGTTCTAGTTCACAATTCACATCCTTCAAATGGAGAATAGGTTCAAGAAGCTGGTATAGAAGTCAATATCATTTCTCTAATTTATGATTCAGAGGATGATGAGATGGCTGCAGACTTTCAAAGGGATCTAACTACAAACAAATGGGGAGAAGATTACCAACAACATCCCCTTCAAAAGAATCCCAAAGTTGAATAGTTTAGCAATGTCTGTGGCTACCTGTTGTAGAAAGTTTCCCCTTGGAAACTATTCAAGAAAGATAGATAGCTATAAATATTTCTCATCAGTTCCATGATCTTGTAGCTGACTACATGTCATCTTTCTTTGGCCTGCAACAATATACATCAATTCCAAGGCATGTGTCAAATTTTTTGTCTGAAGCTCTTATGGGGTGGATGCACATTTTAGCCACTTATTTTCAAGAACATGACCCAATTAGAAGGTTCATGGAGGATATTAAAAGAGATGAGCATCAAGTTTGGGGCATATATCAAAATTGTTGTCCAAATACTTTATGTGGTATATGTCTGTTTTAATTGTTGAATTTGTAGAGAACGATGGCATAAAGTCTAGTACTCTAATGTTGGGTTGGTATCATTGGAAGGCCAACCTCACTTGGGTGAATTAAACCCTATGCATAAGTAGGAGTTGTATATATATAAGCTCACTATCTGAGCATTTAATTTCTAGTTGTTAGAGTTTATATTTATGCATTTCAATTTTATGAGGGAAAGAATCCCAGCAAATAAATTCGCATGGAGATTTTCTGGTTATATAGGTTCATTATATTTTCTACTCCATCCCCAATGGTGAAGGCTACTAGTTTATAGGCTCTCAGCACCTTTCCAGCAAGGCACTGTCCCCAGTTGGAGAAAATGTTATCACCTACTGCAAAATGTGTTTTCAAATATCAAAAGAGTGCAAAAGAGTAGAATAGTTTTCATTCATATTCCAAGCCACAAAAGGACTCAAAATCTAAATTAAATCCTCTCCATTGGAAAGAGCTCTAAGAAAGCTTTCCAACGATAGGTAGATGTCCAAAAATGGACTCCTGGATCAAAAGATATGGTTTTTTGAAGTTTCAAGGATTCAAGCATTAGGAAAGAAGGAATATTGGAGGTCTGATATTGGAGATCACATATCGAAGGTCCAGCGGCATCAGAGATCGGAAATTGCACATCAGAGCTTCATGGCATATTAATGAATCACATATCAAAATTCTGATATATCAAAGATAGAAGATAGGTGATCACAACATCAGGGATCCAATGCATTAGAGCAGGCAAAATCAGAGCTCTGAGGAGAGCGATGCATCACAATATCCCAATATCAAAATTTTCGTAGATGTAAACATTTTAAAATTAGTGATATCGCATAATGTGTCAATCACATTAAAAAATGTCAGGGGACTCAAATAAAGGTTAAAAAAGGATTTCATCGTAAAACCAAAGGAGGATGGGTCCTTTTCTCTCTCCTCTAGTAGGACACGTGGAAACATAGGATTGCCTCTGATAAGGACATGTGGCAGCATAAGATTTCCTCTGATAATGAAGTGGTGCATATGATTGGTTCTGATAAGCTACAGTGGCATCTGAGATCAGCATGATGTGGCAGTACGAAAGGACACGTGACAAGAAATTTTGGTGTTTTGAGGGGGGCTATCGGGGCATATTTGGGTGACAAGTGTCACCACTAATGAAGTGCCATGTGGATTCATGATGTCATAATCAGAGGTCACAAATCAGAGGTTGAGGATTTTCGGCACTTTGTAACACATGACACTTGAAAAAATGTTGAGAAGGGGGCTCTGATATCTCACTAACACATGGTCGGAAGAGTTTAAAAGACCAAGGGCATAAATCAGTTTACAAAGGAAAAATGACCCTTAGACTCAAACATAATGCGCTAGCTCCTTAAGGTTAGGCCTTCAGTCACAACCCACTGTCCTAATGTGCGAAATTCATGAAAGGCTAAACAAAAGGGGCCAAGGAACATTGAAATTCTATTTTATTAATGTTTTTAAGAACAAATTTCCTGATGAGTAAAGCTCTAATAGTGTAATACGTAGAGTTAAAGAAGGATGAGTCAAAAACTATCTTACAATGCACCAGAGAGGTCAACATAATTGATAGTTCCCGACTCCAAAAAATAGGGGATTCAAGCAGTTAAGGTGGAAAGAAACAGGGGAACCAATCGAGTAACAAAAGAGGCACATTGTGGCAGAGACATGGCTTGATCAAAGGCCATCACAATAAGTGGTGCATAGATATTTTGTTATAGTCATCATTTAGTTTTTCCCATGTTTTTATATTTTTTTTTTTTGTTATTCTATTATTGTTGTATTTTAAAAAAATGAATCATTTTGTTGCAATGATTTGGGTGACAGAGCCTTAGCGCATCGAGACAGTGAGTTGATCAGACAGTTGGAGCTCAAGCTAAGATATTTTTTAACTCTTTTCAAGCTCTCCCTCTCTTTGTAAAAGGAGGAAAGAAATGCTTAAAGGAGGTTCATAATTTTTTGAAAGACTTTTGTTAAGGGACCTTTTCCTAGTTTCATAGAGGCATGTATGAATCTTGATATCTGCATTTTTCTTAGAATATTAATACAAGATTTCTAGTGATTCCAACTAATTGGATTGCAGTATGTTCATCTCCCTCTATGTTTTCACATATGTTAAATATTCTTCTCAAGATTCATGTCAAGTAGCAACTATATATATTTCTCATTAAATTCATATTCATTCAGATCAATCTATTGATCAATAATGCATGTCTCTATGTGGAAACAAAGTCTTTAAAAAGTGCTCCATGTGTCTCAACATTCCATAATCACTTCCTTACTTTTGCTTCTCTCTAAATCTAGATATACATAGTTATTAATGTTTGATATATGTATGATAGATTTCTCCTTTACTGTCTTCTACCATCACATTTGTCTTAACAATTAATTTGTTGCCAATTCTTAATCTCCTTTGGCCACCATTAGTTGAGGATTACTTCTTATGTATTCATGTGTGAAAGTTGATTCACACATTGTATCTTTATGAATAGTTCTAAATCAATCCTATTTGAATTATTTGCGACAAACTATGGTGTTGTAAGTCTTAAATATAAATCGGGCAGCATTAATTAAGATGTCATAGGCACTGGTCTCCCATCAACCCAGAGGTTGTTTCTATGAGGCTTCTATATCTCCTTAACCACTTGCGCGACAGGTGATAGAAAAAGCTACAATAAAAGCCACAAATCTTCACTCTCTCTATCCTTTTGTACCATAGTCCAAACTAAGTAGTGTCTCTAAGGTATCGTAGAACATGCTTAGTTTCCCTCCAAAATAGTTTGATTGTCCTCACCATGGCTTGGCTCAGTTGATTGAATGCAAAGCACATGTTTGGTCATGCGTTCACAAGATATGAGTGAACCCATCAACTGTCGGTAAATAGTCACATCCACTTCCTCACATGAAGTGGAATCCTCTTTCCTCCAATTGGTTGCTAGAGGAGTCTCCATGGTTTTGCAGTTGTCCATGTGGAACCTCTGAAATATCTCATTGGCATACTTTCTGTAACAGGAAAATAGTTACAATCACCTTTCCATACTTATAATCCAAGGAAGTAGCACATGAGGCCCATTTCCTTCATATCAAACTCTCTTGCAAGGTCCTCCTTGCAAGATCTGATCAGCTTCTCATCACCATTAAAAATTAAGTCATCAACATATAAGACAATAATAAAAAATTTACCTTCTACCAAAATATGATAGACTTTTCCATCCACTTCACTTTTGTTGAAACCCAAACGAGTGAGATAGCTATTGATCATGGTGTACCAAGCACAGGGTTCTTTCTTGAGACCATGCAACGTTGACTTGAGTATGCACATATGAGACTATCAATCAAAAGTCTCAAAGCCTTCTAGTTGCTTGATATACACTTCCTCCTCAATAATCTATTGAGGAATGTTGTTTTCAAATCCATTTAGTGGATCTTCCACCCATATAGGCAGCTAGAGCAAGGATTGATCTAATGGATAAGTACCTTTTCTACATGAGTAAATGTCTCCTCATACTCAATCAACATGAAAGTGCCCCTTGGAAAAAAAATTGGCGTTGTACTTTTCTATGCTTCCATCTATTGCATGCTTCACTTTGAAGATCCATCTCAAACCCATAATTGATTTTCCTGCTAGTCTTGGGACCACTTCCCAAACAATGTTCTTTACAATGGATTCATATTCCTCCAATAGTGCATCAACCCATGCTAGTTGTGTTGGGTGTGGAGCCTAATTATCTTCTTTATTCAGAGGTATCGCCACTTGGGACCCCAGTTCCTAACAGGGCAGAACCATTGCCCATTTAATTATCGTCAAGGGGGTCCAAGGGGGTGATGAATATTTTATGAGCCCCTGACTAGCAGGGGTTTGGGAGAAACACCCACGAAGCTAAAAACTATATGTAAAATTTCCTTGTAAAATATTGTAATTTCGTAGTCAATCTGGATCATTCATTAGGCAGATGATTTGAAAGTAGAATTTATGTTAATTTAGGGTTTTTTTCCCTAGAAGGAAATCCTTGGTTTATATGAGGGAATTGTATTACGGATGTGTATGTGTATTCTGAGTGAGAAAGAAAGAGGAGATTGTGTGAAAGCGAAGAGGAAATTACAATGGATCTATTGTAGGTTGTATCTCTTCATTTTGCTGGATAATTAAAAGGAATGAGTAATTGTTTCTCTGTCGACGTATCTCAAACTGGGTGAACCACGTGTACATGTGTCTCTCTTATTTTATGTGCTTTTTGTGTTTGTGTTTCTGCAATATTTTATGTGTCCCATTTCTTTCTAATATATAATTTTCTAACATGTTTCTCGAATTCTTCCTTGAAAGAGGATGGCTCAGTGTCTACTAGCTTAGTCATTAGAGTCATGTAGCCAACATATTGATTTGGTGGCCTTCTCTACCTACACTGATTTGAAAGAGCACCCACATTCTCCCTCACATCCTGCACAAGTATCTCAACTTCCCTAGTCCTTTCCTGCCTTTTCCAAATGGTTCTTCTTGAGTGGTTGTCTCCACTCTATGCTCCTCAACTTGTGGCTAATCCTTTGGAGCTAAAAGCTCCTCCTCTACTAGGATCGGAAGCTCCCTCTCAAGAGATAACCGCATGGATTTGTCTTCATAAAAATTTTCATCCCTTCGCACAACTGTCATTTTGAGGAATGTGAAATACACATGGTAGTTGTGGGGAGTTTCTATGTAAACCGTAAAGACCCCAAACTCTATTGGCAGCTCTATCTTCTTCCTTGATTCATTAGAGACATGGCAGCAAACAGAGGCTCCAAAAATCCTAAAGTGTGACACATCTAGCTTCCTCCCCAAGAAAGCGTCCTCGGGTGTAATCATGCCAAGAATCTGATGAGGACTCTTGTTTTACAAATAGACCACTTTGTTGCATGCTTCAGCCCACAAGTGCAGAGGTAGGAATTGATCACGCAAAAACACCCATGTTGCTCCTACAATGCTATGGTTCTTCCTCTTAGCCACCACATTCTTTTATGGGTTATAGGGTGTTCTTAACTCTTTTCAAATGCCTTCTTTTGCATAGAAATTTTTAAACTCATTTGACCTGTACTCACCTCCATTATCACTCCTGAGAGCATTCACTTTATCTCTTGTTTCTTTCTCCACGAGTGCTTTGAATTTTAAGAACTTGGAGAGAGTCTCATCCTTATTTCGCATGAAGAAGAACCAGCACTTCCGTGAGAAGTAATTCATAAAAAAGACAAGATATTCTTGCATGGCAGTGGAGGTTGTCAAGAAAGGTCCATAAACATCAAATTGGATCCTTTCAAGGATATCATGTGCTCTGTTGTCTTGATCATGGAAAGTGGATTTTGTGTACTTCCCAAAGGTACACTCTTTGCATGTATCATTTTTCTCTAGTGCTCCTTTGGGGAAGCCTGTGGTTATCTATTGCATGATAATCAAAGCACCATGATGAAAACAACCAAGTTTTTTATGAAAAATTTCACCAATATTATGGCTCTACACCTTCTCTGCCTTTGTGCTCGATGTTGAACAATCCTCCACATATAGCTTGTAGATGTTCTTCACCCAAACCCTGATCTGATTCACTTTTCTTGTGGCTGTGTCTTAGGAATGCATTTCCTTTGTTGAAGATCATATCATAACCACAATCTTCCAAACTATAACAAAGACAAGATTCTTCTTTATACCCATAACAAACATCACATCCTTGAATTTGAGAGGGGAGCTTGACTTGTGTTGGGCATGGAATTCCCCCCAAGGCATTTTTTGGGGCTCAAAGCCCAAGTTTTGACCCAATATTGTTATAAAGACTACGCGAATTGCGGGCGCAGAGCGCAAAATGTATGGTAGAATCACATATTTGTCCACCTGTTATGGTAAAAACACAACCCCCCATTATTGATTTGTTCACTTGAAATAATGGCGACCCTTTCTATAAAAATTTTGGCTAAACACTTTTTAAGATTTTTATTTAGTTGATTATCCTACGCTTTGTTAATTTTTCATTTTCTTTGGATTTTTATTTTGATTGCTTTATTAAAAACGATTTTTTATAATTTTCCCATTGACATTTGTTTTGCCTCATGTGGTCAACTGGTTTGAAAATGGTACTCCTTTGAAGTCTCATCATTTATCTAGCCTGGGTTAAAAATGCATAAAATGTACAATATTGCATTTTCTAAATAAATTAGTTCAATAATGCATTTATTTTAAATATTAACTCCTAGTGCGTTTTTACTAACATTTTTCATTTTTACTTATACAACCAAATCAATAAGCAGCGAGATTTTAGAAATTCACTCCAATTTTCAAATTTATTATTAATCTTGAAAACCCAAAATTTCGAAGTGGCTGTAGTTTAAAAATTAATGTTAAATTTTAAATTATTTAATATATAAAATATAATTAATTTAATTAAAATAAAACTTAATAGATAAAATATATAAATAATAATAATAATAAAATTTAATTTGGATCGCATTAGGGATTTGAAGATTTGGATCGAATCGGGGATTTATATCATTCCATACCCCCGATTTCTGATACCTCCATACCCCAATCGCCGATAAGCATAAGGCCATGAGTCATTAATTAAAGCAATGGTATAAGGTTTTATGTTTTATTTTAAAAGTTTCATTGAAAACTCACTTTTACGTGAGTGAAATAGTGTAAGTAGGTTAGTTTATTATTAAAATAAGTTATTAAATATTTAATATTAAATTTTAAATTAATTTAAAAATATATATGTAATTTAATTAAATTTATATTTATATTTTGTTTAGAATAATATTAATTAGTTTATAAATAGTTAATTATATTAATTACTTAGATTAAGATTAATTAATAATAGTTTATTAATTAATTAGTTTAGTTCATAATTAACAATTAAATTAGAATTAATTATTAGATAATTAGAATTCTAATTAAATTAAATTTTTAACCAAAACACTGGTTTTTTTAACTCACTAACAGAGATTCCAGAATTGTGTTAGAATTAACTCATCTATTTTGGAAACTCATAGATTGAGTTATACTTGGCCAAATGAGGACTAGGATGGCTCATTGGAAAGATAAAATCAATGAGAACATTTTTGAGGAGGTTTCACTGACAGATTTGGTCATTTATTGAGTCAAAAATCAGGCAGAAGGTCAAGCTCCGAATTTCTAAAACAAAATCAATTTTCTGAGATTTATTTTCTTCATTTTCATTTGCCCAAAGCCCCTTCTAATTGCAGATTCACTCATCAATAATATCCTTGACCAATTAAACCATCCCAGGCATCAATAGCGAGCTTATATTTTATTTTCAATTATTTATTTAAATAAAATTTGATTGGATTTGTTTTAATGCCAAAAATAATATTTTGATTTTATTGTTGCATCTTAATTCATTTTGATTTCTTTTTGCAGGAAAAACAATAAAAGGGATATGGAAAAAAAGATCTCAATCAATGAGAAGGCTCCAACAACTAAAGATTGGACTTTTGAGCAAATAAAATTGGATTGGGTAGATTTCTGTTCAACAAACTTTCCTCTCGGAAATTCCTTTGCAAATATTATAAATAGCAGATTCCATAATGTAATTAGGGGTTGCTCCTCTGCAAGTTTGGACTTCTAAAAGCATTTCTACAATATGAATTTAGAGTTGTGGAAGAGAGTAGAGAAAATATCAAATCTGGGGATTATTGAGGGTTTTTCTTTTGTATCTTGAATTATGTATGAGGGGCAGAGTTTGCACTATTGTGGCTCTAGTTTTGAAAGCAGAAGTTCACGCAATGTAAATAACTGTTGGAGACTAGAGTCAGAGAAATGGATGCAATAAATTGGTATTTCTAATACTATTGTTTCAAATATCATTTTTATTTTTATGATAACAGGAATGTGTTATTTTATTCATGTTTGTACACTTTTATCAATATGGGTAATTTGTCTCAATGACATTATTATGTATCTCTGTTCTTATGGATTAAATTCTGATTTCTAAGTAACTACTTACTCATAAATCTGTCTTATAAAACTGATCTATTGAATGGTAATGTGTTGTGAACTATTTCTGCATATTATTGTTTAATTATCGGATTTACTAATTTGACAATCAATAACATTTTTGTAAATTTCTTCCTAAGTGTTGTTGACTAATTATTTCAATTAATAAGTCTCAATAGGATGCATTTTGGTATCCATAATATTAGTTAATTGAACTACTTCATTAACTTGATATTCATTATAAACAAGACATATTTAAATCCAATACTTTAAATATCTTGTTCTTGGTTGGGTTAGATCTATATTTGCTTAATTGAGATAGGATTAAGATTAATTTCTTTTGCTTGCATTATAGAATAAGTTTGCATTTAGATTAATTTCTATATTTTTTTTAAGTCCTTTTCTCAAAGAGGAAAACTTTTAGTTGTGGCTTGGTTGAATTCAAATCAGCTTAAGGGTCATTCTCTTGCATGATCAACAAGAATAAATGATCTGATATCTCTGTCTATTGGTAGTTAAAGATACATCATAAACTAATAGTGATAGGGAGAATGTAACTAGACCTAGTTCAACAAGTCGGAGCCACCACACCAAATGAAAAAGGAGTTGTTCTAAGGTTCAGACCAGGTGGTTATCCCGCATTGTTATTGCAGCGATTTTCGAGGCATCAACATTTTTTGGCGCTAGAATGAGAACCTGAGACTTTTTATCTATTAGATGTTTTTCAATTTTAACATTTTATTTATTATGATGGCTCATTTTAAACTTCCAATTTGGAGTTGTATCCATGGACGTGCATCTTCCAATACTCCACCCGTAGTGGTAAGAATCTTGTCTCAGGTAAAGTTTAATGATAAGATAATTTCTTCTACTTTTAATCATGGCTTTCAATTTATTCAAAATGTTTCAAAATATGATTTTCAAGGAATTGATAAAGGCATTTTATGGAGAGTTTTTACTCTCACATTCTCGGCAAAAGCCATAAACTGGTGTAGAACTCTTCTGGTTGCCTCAATCCACAGCGGAGATTAATTTGCTACAATTTTCATTTGTAAATTTGATGGCTATGATTATGAACAAGTATGTGATGAAATTGAATATCTACGAAGGTTTGAAAATGAATATGTTATTGATTTTAATATTCGATTTCATTTGAATTGTTTAAAATTTAAAGTTGAAGATAAACTTACAGAAGAAGAATCGTTAGATTGATTCGAATATATTTGTTCTCTTCCTCTTGTTCCCAATCCATATGAAATTAATTCAAGCTTTGTTCCATCCCCTTCCAACATAAATGAGAATCCCGATATGAATGTGCAAATAAATTATGATCAAGTGGTCTCACAAAACTTGGAAAATATTTCTAATCAAATGCAAGAACACAACAACAACAATTTCGAAGAAAGAGCCATCTTGAAATCTGAAAGCTACTCTGCAGTGAATTCGGAAAATCAAATTGCAAATTATCAAGTGTGAGCAACAATCAAAGTAAATAATGACACGCAAACTGCTGTACAAATTTCTGAATTTTTTCATGACAAAAAAATGTCGAAATCAGATAAGCAAAGCAACCTTCTTCAAAAAAGCATGAGTACGCAAAGGAATGATCTGGAATCTGAAATTTATAGTGAATAGAATGCACAAGAGTTCTCAAACAGAGACAGTTTTAAATGCATTATTTCAGATTCACATTTTTCTCTTTATCCTGATATTTTTAATGAATGTAATTTTTCCCCTCTTGGTATTAATGATATTTCAAAAAATAAAGAAGATGATCTAAATGAATTACCAATTAGTTTTTATCAAGATAGAGAAATAATTATTGATCATTTTTTTACCATTAATGAATATGAAATTCTTGTTCCTCTTTGTTTAGATATATTGGATGAGATTGAAGGGAATTTAAAAAAATATTGTGAATTCATTTATAATAATTACTCTAACATTGAGGATATTGATTTCTATCCTCATGATAAAATTCAAATAGCATATGTGAATGAAGAACATTTTAATTTAGAAATTATTCCAACCAATCATCATTCTAAAGCAAAAAGTTATCTTCATGATTCCACTATTCGAGAAAACATTTCAATTTATTATTTATATCATGATCAAGCTCTCGTTCCTACTCATAATCATAATTCTCTTTCTAATTCACAAGTTGGAATTAGCAATTATTCAAATTCCATAATTCTCGTCAATTCTTATGAAAAAGAAATTATTTCAAAACAATCTCAATTGTGTTGTAACATTAGTTGTACAAATAGTGATTTCATTTTATTTTTGTTTCTTCACTTATTTTGTTTAAATTTAGATTTATTTTCTGATTTTATTTTTTAGATTTCTGATATTTTACGCTAGCATATTGAGCACTTTACTATCAAACATTCAATTGATGCATTGACCTATTGGAAAATTGAAGTTTCATATTATAATCATGAGCATCAAAAGCTATTAATATTACAATTTCAATCAATGCTAATGTTTCATCAAAAGCTTCTATCTTTTCAAAGGCAATGTCAAAAAGAGAATGTATTTTTACAATCTGGCTAGCAATCCAATTCAATCAATAATTTTCCATTTTATTTGAAAGATTTCCATCCATTTTTCATTAGCTTATTTGAGAACTATTTGGAAATTTTTCCTTCAAGGAAGATTGTTAATAGTTTAATATTTGTACGTAACACTAACAATTTTTTCTAGGCCTTTGAATGTAAAAGTTCACATCCACAATCTGGCCTATTATCTCTTTGTTTGATCATTTCTCAATCCTTAATAGAAATCCATCCAAATTTCTATGATCCAATTGGTATTGAACTAGAAAAGGAATTTCAAGAGAATGAGATTTTAATTAAGTTGCTAACAATAACTATACATTCTGATTTCATATTTAATTTTCTTAGTTTAATTAGATTTATATTTTTATTACTAAAATTTGAACTACACATATATGCATGAATTAAAATGAGAGAATGGCTACACTGGAAATATGACTATACCTAGTCATTTTCATGGATATGGTTAGAATAGAAGTAGAATTAATCTAGTTGGTTTGTTTTATGTAGTTAATTTATTCTCAACAGTTTTGCAGGGAAAAAAAAACAACCCTTCTCATACATGTTCAGTGAAAAATTTTCTTCCTATCGGAAAGTTTTAATTCTTGTTTTCCTTTTTAAAATTTCTTGCAGCAATACCTCTACCCATGAATACATCTCTGCCTATTTCGAATAATGTATTGACAGAATTTAATTGAGTATGCATCTGGCACACATTTAAATTTGTGTTGATATTCTTCCACAATTAATGGCTTCATCCCATTCAGATCTTTAATTTATTATCTGACGCTACAATACGCATCATATTCATTTACTAAAGGTATTATTGAACAATCACTATAACAATACAGATTCTTCTCTAGTTACTTGGAATAAGTAGAGGTAATAAATTGTTGTTTCAATTCCAAAGGGAAGACTATTTTCATTTTATATCTGATGAGTTTTACGAGTTTCAGATTTTCTGAAAATGTAAACAGATTTTATTTAGGTTGATTGCACACTTTGATTTAGAATAAATAATGAGATAATGTTGAACGAAGTCAAAATTTTGATAAATCGAAGGAAGAATCTGAAGATTCATGAGGTAAAAACTACAGAGAATTTCCTTCCAAGTACGCATTCACAAGCTCATTCTCATCTCTTATTAGTTTCTCTTTTAGTTTATTTTTTATTCTTGTTCTGTTTTATTTACAGGTTTTCATTTGTTATCAAAACTTGAAGTAAGCAACAAACCTTATGCAAATTTGCAACAAGTTCAAAGAAATTTTATTTGTGATTCATTAGAATTTGAGCATTTTTTAATTTTGCTTTCATTCATCATTTCAATTTGATTTTCATATTGTTGATACTACGGTGAATACATATTCACAATACTACCATCTCACTCATCTTCGTCAATAATTTCATTTCGATATCACATCATCCACTTTACAACTATTTGTTGCGAAATATTTCATCGAAAGTAGTTTTTAGCATTTTTGATAACAAATTGTTCATAAAAGATCTTCGATGTATTATGTCGCTCATATGTCATATCACATTTCGCATATCGAAAGTTTGCAATTGAATATACTTCCATTATCATGAATCGCCGATCTCCAATAAACGACTTTATCGATATTGCAATGACCACATAATTCCGGACACGATATGAAATTCAAATCAAGTTTATAAAATATCACGTACATTCAGTCGCAACAAAAGTAGGGGCATAATTTTAAAGGGTCGATGTCTCCGATCTGATGTGTTATTAAATTTTCATCATAAAATTATCGGGTCCACTCTTCATCGCATATTGGCGTATCAAGAATTGTTACATCATGTGCTTAAGATTACCGATTGTGAACGTTGATTTCCAATCTCGCCGATTACCGATTAGCCATGTCATCCATTGTTAATATTGCAATCACTTCATCACATTTTTATTTATGCTCACATCACAATTCCAAATCTGCGATGTGCATTGTGCGATGTGGGAAGCATAATATAAATATTCCCCGATCTCCGATATAATATTTCTTCAATGATGTGATCGCTCCATCTCATCGCACATCTTCTCATCGCATGTTTTTGTATCAGCAATTTGCCATTGCAACCTCTGATGAGATAGCTTCCAATGCATGCCTCTAAGCCATTAACATTTAATCAATATATGGGATAACAACAAAGGTGAAGTCTTGCATATTAAACTTGAAGCATGGTGAAAAAATATGTGATGTGAATCATCTGATACAGCGATGTGTTATTTTAAAAGCAAGTTTGGGTAACCACTATGGTAATAAAGCAATTAATGATCAATTTGCAACATATTTAAATCATTTCGATTTATCATATATTTTAGTTTTAAATATATAATTCCATAATTAAATATGGAATTCAAGACTTCTCTACCTTCATATTTAAATTTCATTATCTTAGATTTAGTCTTAATTCTAGACAATTTATAAAATCATGGATTTTATATGATACTTATAATATTTTGAGAAACATTCGTTACTGCAAATTCTCATTTTCATTTCTAATGCATTTGTTTTAATTTCAGTTCCCTTTAGCACTAAGCATTCCATTTTTGCATTTTATTGTTTGCTTTAGTGTAAATAAAATAAATAATGATTTTGGGTTATAGGATTTTGGTTAGTTTGACTTCTTCATATTTTTAATGTTAATTAAAATAAGAAGTCAGCTAGTTTTGAGAAATTGATACCTTTCAGGTAAGATCAAAAGCAATTATCCAATTGTAAAAATCATATACTCACGTTCATTAATTTCCATTTTATTATTTTAGTTTCATTTTTGTTTTTAAATTATGTTGATATAAAAATCTTTTTTGCAGTTCTCCATTTGAAGCTTTCAATCATTTTCCAGATCATATTTTCGAAGTCCTATACTCTTCTCTTGGCTTTATTTCAATAAGCAGCGATAATCTTCGTCAAAACAGTTACACCAGGAAGTTTATGAACCTTTAGTTTGTTTCTTTAAGCATTCCTTTTATTAGAAAATGATTAAGATGATGCTTTGAAACAAGAAGATTGGCATCAAACAAAAAAATTTCGTCTTGCCTGAATTTTATCGTCACTGTATCTAGAAGCCTAAAAACATTTACAACTCTACAAGGTATAATTTTTCTTAATATCGACATAAGAAGGAATGATTACATGATTATTTTATTTTACTTCATGTTGTTGAGACATTGGTATAACCATTCTTGTTAGAGTTTGTATTTCAAAACTTGGATTTTTCTTTCACTTTTCCAATTTCTTCATTTTTATTTTTGTTTGTTGATTTCTTTTTCACTTTGGCTTAAAAATTATTTTCCTTTCGTTTTCAGTTTTCATTTTGGTGACTTTTCCTTTATTTATATGGAAGACCTTCTTGTTACCTAACAATGGCCGACATACATAGGGAAAAAATTATTAATAGTCACCTATTAGATTTTTCTTAAATCTCTTAATAAAATGTGAAGTTCTTAATTATAATGGTAAACATACTTAAGGAAGAGATTACCAATCAAGAGAAGTTGACAAAGTATCATAAAATCTGAGAAATTTCATTTTTCATCAAAATTGTAATCATTTTGAGATTTCAATATTTTATTAAGATCTTTCAAAGTTTTGTTATCAATCAAGAAAAATTATTTATAACTAAGTAAAGACACTTTACAGCAAATCACCTTTAACTCTGAAATTGTCATTATTAACTCTTAAGGAGTCAATGATTCTCCCTGTCTCAAAGAGTCTTATTTTTCTAGAGTATAATCCAGAGATATATTTAAACTTAATAGATAAGAGGTCTCATCATGAGCCTGCTTACCATGATCATAGGGGAAAAATACGCTGACATTACCAACACTTCTAAACAAACTAGGGCAAAGGCTTATGATTGCAAATAATTATAAGACAAGGGTCTCATCACGAGCCAGCTTGTTCAGTCCAATTATAACCAATGAATGGCATTCTCAACTATCTGGCTACCAAACCAGGACAATGGCTTTTAAGAACTAAAAAAAATAAACATATATAAATAGATTTATTTCTAGATCAATAATTCTTAAAGAGATGGGATTCTGAATCATTCATAATTAAAAGGTAACCCTATTGAGACTATAGATGTTTGCTGGTAGCAGTGGCTCTACCTGTGACAAATGAGTATATTTTAAAAGTTAAGCTGTCAAGTGACTCCTGCTTGATCTCTATAACTAATTAAGGACTGATATAGAGTTTTGAGATATTTTAATTTATGAGAAATTTTGAGAAAAATTACAATTAGATGATTTTGCTTTTATTCAGACTGATGAACCTAGTTAAGCAATCCAAAAATAATTTTCTCTTATTTAATTATTTTTTGCTCTAATTTTAAGAAAATCTCATTCATATCAAACAAAGATAACTGGTTCTTCTCCCGTGTGTCACCATTGTTGTGGTAAAAACACAACCCCCCATTATTGATTTGTTCACTTCAAATGATGGGGACCATTTCTATAAAAAAATTGGCTAAACACCTTTTAGGATTTTTATTTAGTTGATTATCCTACACTTTGTTAATTTTTCATTTTCTTTGGATTTTTGTTTTGATTGTTTTGTTAAAATCAATTTTTTATAATTTTCCCATTGACATTTGTTTCGCCTCATTTGGTCAACTAGTTTGAAAATGGTACTCCTTTGAAGTCTCATCATTTATCTAACCTGGGTTAAAAATGCATAAAATGTACAATATTGCATTTTGTAAATAAATTAGTTCAATAATACATTTATTTTAATATTAACCTTTAGTGAGTTTTTACTAACATTTTTTATTTTTACTTATACAGCCAAATCATTAAGTAGCGAGATTTTATAAATTTACTCCAATTTCCAAATTTTTTATTAATATAAACTAAATTTGAGTGCGATAGTTTAAATTAATATTAAATTTTTAATTTAATTAAATATATAAATATAATTAATTAATTAAAATTTTTTTATATAAATTTAATAATAAAAAAAAAAATTAATTATTTTATATTAAAAAAATAATAATAAATTTCGATCGCATTGGGGATTTGGATCAGATTGGAGATTTATATCGGCACATATCATTCCATACCCTCGATTGCTTATACCTCCATACCCTGATCGTCGATAAGCATAATGCAACAAGTCATTAATAAATTATAATGTTATAAGGTTTTATGTTTTATTTTAGTGTCATTGGAAAATTCCTTTTACGTAAGTGAATAGTGTAAGTAAGATAGTTATGTTAAATAAGTTATTAATATTTAATATTAACCTTTAAATTAATTTAAATTTATATTAATTTAATTATTTAAGTAAACTAAACTTATATAATTAGATTAATATTATTTGTCTATAATAGTTAATTATATTAATAGTTGATTAAGATAATTAATAATAGTTATTATTTAATTAGCTTGGTTCATAGTTTACAATTAAATTAGAATCAATTATAGATAATTAAAATTCTAATTTAATTTAATTTTTAATTAAAACATTCTTTTAGCCCAGCAACAAAATTCCAAATTGTGTCAGAATTTAATCATCTATTTTGAAGCTCATAAATTGAGTTATACTTGGCCAAATGAGACCCATGAAAGCTCATTGGAAAGATAAAATCAAGGAGAAAATTTTTGAGGAGGTTTTACTAATAGATTGGGTCATTTTTTGGGTCAAAAATCAGGCAGAAGATCAAACTCTAGATTTCTAAAATAAAATCAATTTTCTGAGTTTTATTTTCTTCATTTTCAATTGCTCAAAGCCTCTTCTAATTGCATATTCTCTCATCAATAATATCCTTCACCAATTAAACCATCCTAGGCATCAATAGAGGGCTTATATTTTATTTTCAATTATTTATTTAAATAGAATTTGATTAGATTTGTTTTAATACCGTAAATGATATTTTGATTTTATTGTTGCATCTTAATTCATTTTTATTTATTTTTGCGGGAAAAATTGTAAAAGGGATATGGAAAAAAAGATTTTAATCAATGAGCAGGCTCAAGAAATTAAAGATTGGAATTTTGAGCAAATAAAATTGAATCGAGCATATTTCTCTTCAACAAACTTTCCTCTCAAGAATTCATTTGCAAATATTATAAATAGCATATTGCAAAATGTAATTAGGGGCTGCTCCTCTGCAATTTTGGACTTCTAAAATCATTTCTGCAATAGGAATTTAGAATTGTGGGAAGGAGTTGAGAAAATCTCAGATCTGGGGATTATTGAGGATTTTTCTTTTGTATCTTGAATTATGTATGAGGAGCAGAGTTTGCACTATTGTGGCTCTAGTTTTGAAAGCAGAAGTTCAAGCAATGTAAAGGACTATTGGAGACCAATGTCAAAGAAATGGATGTAATAAATTGGTATTTCTAATACTATTGTTTCAAATATCAGTTTCATTTTCATGATAACAGGAATGTGTCATTTTATTCATGTTTGTGCACTTTTGTCAATATGGGTAATTTGTCTCATTGTTGTTATTATGTATCTCTATTCTTATGGATTAAATTATGATTTCTGAGTAACTACTTACTCAGAAATCTATCTTATAAAATTGATTTATTGAATGGTAATGTGTTGTGAACTATTTATGCATATTATTGTTAAATTATTGGATTTACTGATTTGACAATCAATAACATTTTTGTGAATTTCTTCCTAAGTGTTGTTGACTAATTATTTTAGCTAATAGGTCTCAATAGGAGGTGTTTTGGTATCCATAATGTCAGTTAATTAAACTGCTTCATTAACTTGATATTCATTATAAACAAGACATATTTAAATCACAATACTTTAAATATCTTGCTCTTGGTTGGGTTAGATCTATATCTTCCTAATTAAGATAGGATAAAGATTAGCTTCTTTTGCTTGCATTATAGAATAATTTTGCATTTAGATTGATTTCTACACTCTTTTAAGTCATCTTCTCAAAGAGGCAAAATTTTAGTTGTGGCTTGGCTGAACCCAAATCAGCTTAAGGGTCATTCTCTTACCTGATCAGCAAGAAGAAGTGATCTGACATCCCTGTCTATTAGTAGTTAACGATACGTTATAAACCAATAGCGATAGGGAGAAGGTAACTGGACCTAGTTAAACTAGTCAGAGCCACCACACCAAACAGAAAAGGAGTTGCTTTAAGGTCCAAATCGGGTGGTTATCCCTCATTGTTGTTCAACAATTTTCAAGGCATCAACACTGCCCTAGTTTTGTAATGTAGTGTCAGCTGAATAGACCTACCCATGGTCCGTGGACCATGGGATTGTATAAATAGATCAACACTCTAAATGTAAAGGGAGAGAGAAGAGAGAAAGATAGATAGGAAAAGTAAAAGCGACTAAGTGAAGTGTGTCTTTAGGTCGTAGGGTAGGAAAAGGCTCTGCAGTTGAGTGCGCAGAGGCCTAATCGTCTGCAGCTGAGTGCGCAGGGCAGAGTTGAGTCTGTAACCAAAGAAGAAATTAAGAAAGAGAAGTTTGTTATCAATTTGTGTATTTGTTCTCAGGTTAATGCATATTTGATATAAATTGCAAATATATTGTTTATTTACTATACATACCTATATGAATGGTTTATGTTAAGTATAACATAAAGTACACAATTAGGCTAAAGTAATCAACTAACATTGGAATACTAGTAAGGACTTGGGTACTAATGCAGAAGTGCAGCGTTCAGCCCATGAGTAGGTCTGCGCGAAGGCAATATATCAAGCTGCGAGGTACGGGAAAGTGCATGAAGCAACTTGCATGCAAGGTCCAACCGAAGACCAATTGAACTCATCAGACATCTCCAGGGTGCAGAGACCTAGTTCTAGCACTCTCCCATACTACTTCAAGTGAGACCTCAGTCCGCGCTCTGCGGACTATTGCCGAAAGGGCTAGTAGTACTAAGATTTTTTTGGCTAACTTAACATTGAACCTAGGTCACACCCCAATAAACCAACAAATGGTTCCATTGTTGAGACTGGGAGCTGCATAAGAGATGTCTGATGTCATATCACTGGAATCCGAAAAAGAAAGGAATTGAAGAGTGGTTCGACAGAAAGATTCATGAAAGGAATTAGAGACCAGTCCCTTGATTTCACATCCGTGGGAAAGCAAGGAGGAACTCGCAAAAGTTTCACCAAGAAGTACGATTTGTTTGATAAGGCAGCAAATTCCACACATACCACCCCCACCTACACCACCACCAGTTTCACCATCTTCACCCCCATCTTCACCCATACCACCTTTGCCACCACCATAGTTCAATATGGTGAGCGCGATAAAGTTACCGGTGTTCAAAGGTGTAGGGAACAAAGATCCGAACCAATTTTAGTTCGTGGTAAAGGCTATACGGGAAGCGTAGGTCGTCACAAATGACAAAATAAAGAAAGCAAAAGCAACGTTGGTTAGCACCTTGCAGTATCATGCACTGATGTGGTACATTAAGAATTCCAATGACAATCTAAACACAAGGTTTGCAGATATCCAAGCTGTGCTAAACAGGGAATTTAGTAGGCCAAAATCATAGACACAGACGATTATTGGATTTAAGGAAATCATGATGCTTCTAGGAGAGACCCCCTGGGAGCTGGATCAGAGACTAAAGTGTATGATTTGTGAAGCCAACATGACCTTGACGGATGGGAAACACCACGCATGGATTGTAGCATCACTAATACCGCATCTAAGGAACGTGTTGTCACAGCAAAATCTGTCAACTCAGGCTGAGACCTTGGAAATCGCAATGAGACTACATGAGACCCCAATACAAGATCCTAACTTGGGTGTCCAAAATATCCACGCACAGTTGAAAAACTTGTGCCTTGAAATGTAGAGTTTGAAACAAGACAAGACGGCTCACCCAAAAGCATGCGAGGAAGTATGGTGCATAAGGCGCAAAGGCCAGGGACATGATAAGGACCATTGTCCAGTACTCATGAACTACATTGCGGCAGGAGGACCAATTCCATTGAGACCAGAGGCCCAAGAAAGACCAAGTGCGGCGCCTGCATTATGGTGTGCAATTTTTCAGATAGGAGGGAAGAATGCTACAGATAACTGCCATCTATTATAGAAGTATACACAGACATCACAACAGTTGTTCTGTAATTTCTGCAGGTCAGTAGGCCATGATGAGTGCACCTGTAGAAGTTATGAACTAATGATAGATCAGACTCCTACCTATAGAGTTCAAACCGAAACATGGGCCCCTGATCAAAATGCAGGGATGGCGCGCATTGGATTTCAGGGGCGCGGATGAGGTCGAGGTGGAATGGGACTAGGAAGAGGTCGTGGACAATTGATCTATTACAATTACGGAGGACTAGGGCATTATGCCCGTGATTGTACAAATCCGATGACATCATCATGCTTATATTTTACCCAGTTTGATAATGATATGGAGGACTATCCCATGCTGATAGTGAGGTTGTATGATAAAGGGATGCTCCAACCTCCCCCGACTTAAAACCTGCAAATGATGAGGTCTGAGCCACGCGAGGAAGAATTGAATGTAAATATTATGCTCCGAAGTGGTATTACTATAGGAGATGACAAAGGTAAGTAGTCCGAAGACAATGCTTGGGTTCACAAGGCTCCAACAAAGGAACCAGAATTTGATTTGGAGTGCATGAAGGACACATTCATGGAAGCTAAGAAGAGCTTCGCAAAGGCCTCCACTTTAGGTAGTAAAGATAAACTGGAACTGGAAATGGACCTATCAATGCTTACTACCTTTCTGGAGACATGCATGAAGCTACTGCGCGATAGCAAGGCTATGAAGGGGTTGCAAGAACTCATCACTAGATGTGATGGGACCATGCTAGGGGAACTGCACGTAGTTCGGAAGATTGAGAAGCACACAACGTGAATAGGAAGAGAGATGAGATTGACTGTGCAAATCAGGGAATATGAAATGGATCAAGTGATTTTGGATCTAGGATCGGATGTAAACGTCCTACCAAAGCAAACATGGGATCACATGGGTAGGCCCGCGTTTCAATGGTCTCCTATTCAATTGCGAATGGCAAACCAACAAAAGATCCTACCTGTGGGAACATTGCAAGGAATAATAGTAGATATCGAAGGTGTGAGCGTGCTTGTAGATATCAAAGTGATGGATATTGTTGATGGCAGCAATCCCTATCCCACGCTACTGGGAATAGATTAGGCCACTGACATGAATGGAGTGATAAATCTAAAGAAGCACAAGATGATTTTTGAGAAAAGGTCACTACGCATAGTGGTACCTTTAGACCCTGCGAAAGGATCGTGCTACATAGAGCCAATGCGTGACTATGAAAGCGACAACAATCTAGACTGTATCTACAAGATAACCTCTCGGGAGTAGGACTGGGTGAATCCAACAGCGAATGGTAGGATTTTGTGGGAGCGCGAAATCTCCTACACCTCAAATTTAAACAAGGAGATAGAGCGATGGCAAAACCAGTTACACAAGGTAACCACACTCAACTGCAACATGATGATAAAGTCATTGCACTGCATGACAACAAAGGTAAGAGATCTGCCTATGTATGACAGATATACCGAGGTGGATGATTTCTTTAACAAATTTGAAAGTGGATTACCGGAACAACAGTGTTTCGACACTCTAAAATGGGCACTATGCAATACACCCGCAAGATGGTGGGGTACGCATCAAAGAAGTTTTTAGGACTGATGTGAATTTAGAAGGATGATGCTCATGTGGTTTGCAAAACCTTAGATGCGGATGAAAGCCGAGTATGATGAACGAAGCAACTTGCATGCCCACCTCTCCAGATGGGTACAGGCATATGGTGTGCAACCTGCACGAATTCACACTGTCCTCATGATAGGAAACACAACCAACAAGTAGGAGCGGGTAAGACAATGGCACGAATGACGATGTATGATAAGACCAAGCACGCCAAAGATTATCTGCGTGGAAGCCTTTGAAAAAGTATGCGAAGTATTGAACACCATCCACCATGTGAAACGAACTGACTGGGACCTATGTGTACCAGTGGTTCTATGGACTTATAGGACCATGTGCAAAGCCCTGACTACATGAGCACTTCCAACGCTGAAGTATGAAGTAGATGTTGTAATCCTTATGGAACATGCGAAGCCTAGATCGCGCACAGTAGCACCCATAGATATGATGGTTTGCGAAGCCCGAAAAGGAGGGATCACACAGCCACAAGGAATAAAACACAAAAGACTTGAGGAAGAAATCCAATAGGGAAACCTTAAACTCCATGAACTTAAAAAAGAAAGGGTACGGTTAAAGAAGAAAAGCATTTTGATGGACATGGAAGTTAAGAGGATGGAGGACAAAATAAAGAAATATTTTCTCAGCAAAAAGACCAGAATGGTAAGACAGGAGGCATGTGATCACGATGATAGGGTTAGGACTAATTGCCGTGAATTAATTAGTCTGATGTCTTAGCTTGGGCTGCATATTGATAAGCATAGTGACCAGGGTAGCACATTGCACACGGTGAAATGCGCGATGCCGACTATAACAATACAAGGTAAGGATTCTCTAAGAACCATGGTGGAGGACAAGATGGAACTCTACACGAGTGATGCACACACCTGACTAGCCAAGGGAAGGACAATTTTAGCATTCCAAGTAGTTGGAAGGGAGCGCGGGACTATAAACCATTATGCCCAGGAGCTGCGTGATATTGGAGATGTGCATCAAAGCAAAGAGTCACAAGGTCTGCGACCGTGCACAAGGGGTTGTGATGCCACGCAAGTTAGCCAGAAAGTGACCGTTGAAGTCACTATTCATGATGGGATGCTCGAATTGAGGCCAAATGGACTGGGCAACAGGCATTTAAGATGCAATTTATGGGCAAGATTTGGGGAAACCTGCTGCCAAGAAAGCATTAATGAACTAGAATTTGGGGGAGCAGTTGAATTCGAACTCAAAAAGCACTATAAAACACAAAGGACTACTTAACAAACAACACTTGGTCATTCGTGAATTAAGCGATTGAGTAGAGCCCTGAGTATTGTGAGTCGAGTGTTTATTGAGCCCCTAAATTCTCAAGTGACAGATTGCAACACAGCTATAATGACAGTAAATAAGGATGGTATAGGAATAGAAGAGGTAATCGCCAGTGAGGCTGCGCAGGCCCTAACTATGGATGATGTTCTAGAATTTGTTAGGATTGTGGTAGAGATCCAAAAAATAACCACGTACACCAAGACCCAAGAAGGATAAACAAGCGATGGCTCCCGTACACGTGTCCCCATGAAACCCGCTGTGCAGCAAACTGTCAATGGAGGAGAAAGGGAAAGATGTCACTATAGAAATAGATGAAGAAGACAAAGATCTGCAGGCCCTTATCATTGCAGAGGAAGAAGATGAAGTCATGGAGGTGGATACTCAACCTATGCCTTCTGCAACAAAACTACCTGCCTATGTCCCCCTATGAAAAGGGAAGGCCAAAATACCTAAAGACCTGGATGAGACCAAGAGTTCACTCTAGATCCTGCTCGTCCTAGATGGCATTGTGTTTGAAGGCACGCACCTGGGCCGCATGCCGACCATGAAATTCGAAGATTGGGACCTTGCAGACCATGAGAAGTTCCCTCACCTTGAGACTGAAAATCTCATGAAGCAGAACACCGCGGGGATGGTGACAACATTAGAGCCGCAAAAGTGATTGCGTAGTGTGGAAAAGGCCAAGCTACTGAACTTACTATGGGTGCCGCATTTGCACCGCATGCCAATAACCATTTTCGTCATTAGGCAACTACTCTACCTGGTGCATGATGGTTATTTATGGCTCGAGGAGCCCATCCCCATCATGGCAGACTTGATTCATCATGTCTCCTTGCTCCCATACAAAGGAAAGGACCCCGCGATCATATCGGAAGGAAAGGGCAATGATTTGGAAATTGCAGAGGCCATGAAGACGAAGTACAAGCTAGAAAAGAAGAAGAGGGGCTATGCCATCTCCACCATCAAGGACAAAGTAGTCCGCATAGCTAGCTAAATCATCGCAAGCAAAGTTATGTGCAAATTTTGCGCCGACAAGGTACCTGTGCCGGTGGTCACACTAGCTGAGAAATGCGTAGAGGGGGTCCAGTTTAACTGATCTAAATTCCTTTTCATGAAATTATTAGAGAATTGTTGCGAAGCCCAGGAGTAGGGTAAACCCTTCCACTATATGTGGTTGTTTCTATCCATAGTGCTCGTAGCAAGGGAATTGTCAGAGGAAAGTCAATTCCCCATAATTGACAGGGAATTACTGGAGGCTGTGAAGTACGCTTCTCTCTGGGCCATGAAGGATGCTACCAAGATACATGACAGTAAGATATTTTGGGTACTCTTGGAGATGAACATCTGAATGTGGATCAAACAGAAGCTGCTCTTGTCGCCCATGGTGTACAATAGTATGCAGAGTTTTGCAGAATTTAAGGTAGACATGCACAACATCTATATCAAGGCGTGCAAGGATCCAATGAAGCAGTGGACAAAGTTACCCTTTGTAGCCACTGAAGACGCCATCTTCACTCTCTTGGAGGCATGGCCTCCAAAATGGCGCGCCCTAGATCTTGCAGAACTTGAGAGGACAACAGTGCAAAATTTGTACAGTTGGCCAAGAAAACGCAGAAGGAAATAGTAGTAGTAGAGGTGTGGATAGCGCGAGAAGTGGCACAGAAGGAATCCGAGCAGGAAAAGGTAGCAACAGCAGCAGCAGAATAGGAAGCAACAACAAAGGCAGCCGAGGATCAAATAATGCCTTCGCAAGGACAGGAGGCAAAGGAAATAGAAATAGAAGAAGGAGGCACGAACCCATGGACTGCATCCATACAGTTGAAGCACCAACACCCGACAGAGTGAGCAAGATCGAGGAAGAAGGTCAAGGAATCGAAATTGTCCATTGACCTGATCACCCAAATCGAGGGTGATCTGCATGGCATTGGTGAGATGGTGCACGATGTCACAAATAAGGCTCTTCAGGATTTCATGCAAGAGCACCAGACTGTGTTGGGGGCCCTCAGAGCGCAGTTGCAAAAGTTACAGGGGCACCCCTGTCAGGTTGGTACCCTTTCAACCAACCTTGCAGTAGAGCAAATGTTGCACGCATGGATGGCGAACACAATAGTGTTTCCGTAAGGGGCTCTAGTGACATCAAATGAGGCCAATAGGTTTTTGGTTAGCACGATGAAAGGTCTCAATGTTAATCTAGCTACCCTTCCACGTGGGACTTTATATCTATTGCAAGATGGGATAGCAGTAGAGTTGCATGCTAGGGAGAGTCTCGCGCTCCAAGTCCTCAGTGAGAAAAAGATAAATATGGAACAACTCAGCTTGCGGCATGATGAATTGGTGTTGCAAAATCAACAGTTGGTATAGGTGGTAGAGGACACTTGCCAAAGCGTCCTGGAGTTGGCCATCCCAACAGATCTACTAGTGGAGGTGCGAATCCACCAATTAGCAACAAGAGTCTGTGAGGCCAAGGAAGAAATGACAAAGGTTCAGCTGGAGATGAATCTTCAAATCGTCGAGCTGCGGTTAAAGGTGCAATCGTCCACTCCCCTAGAAGTCAAAGAACAATGCGCTAACACTATCACAGTGGGATTGGAGGAAATCAGAGGTGCAGTGCGAAACTGTACTAGCATGTTGGAAGAAGAACTTGAGGTCCTCACAACTCTGCAGGAGGACCCCAACATCCAATTCTTAGAGACAGAGGCGTGAGAACTCCAATAGCAATATGATAGTGTTCGAGGAACTGCGTAGATAGTGGTCCTCACCCAGTGACATCTAAGGATGCAGCAGGCTAAGGCATTGAAGGAGCAAGTGGACACGGCATGACATAAGGAGGCAGTTCTAAAAGTGCGCATCCAGCCTTGGATTGACGAGGCCTTCACCATCATGGCAAACATCAAAGCAAAGCTCACGCACATACAAGGGATGCACACATTGATGCAGAGAAGCACCCCAGACACAGAGGTCTTGGAACAATGCATGCTGCAGATCCCGCAAGCAATAGCTCAGTGTGTTGCTAACCTCAGTGCAGTTTGAGAAGAGTTGGAGGGACTCCATGCAAAGATCATCACGCAAACAGAGTCACTCAAGGGTGACTCACAATGTTTGTGTTGGGGGCTTGTTGGGCATGGAATCCCCCCCAAGGAATGTTTGGGGCTCAAAGCCCAAGTTTTGACCCAATATTATTATAAAGACTATGCGAATTGCGGGCACGGAGCGCGAAATGTATGATAGAGTCACAGATTTTTCTACCCTAGTTTTGTAATGTAATGTCTGTTGGATAGACCTACCCATGGTTTGCGGACCATGGGATTATATAAATAGAGCGAGGCTCTAAGTGTAAAGGGAGAGAGAAGAGATCAAGATAGATAGGAAAAGTAAAAGCGACTAAGTGAAGTATGTCTTTAGGTCGTAGGGTAGGAGAAGGCTCTGCAGCTGAGTGCGTAGAGGCCTAGTCATCCACAGCTGAGAGTGCGGACCTTTGCAGCTGAGTGTGCAGGGCAGAGTCAAGTTTGTAACCGAAGAAGAAATTAATAAAGAGAAGTTTGTTATCAATTTGTGTATTTGTTCTCGGGTTAATGCATGTTTGATATAAATTGCAAATATATTGTTTATTTATTACGTGCACCTATATGAATGGTTTATGTTGTTAAGTATAACTTAAAGTATGCAAGTAGGCTAAAGTAATCAACTAACATTGGAACACTATTAAGGAATTGGGTAATAACGTAGAAGCGCAGCATTCGGCCCCCGAGAAGCATTGCACGAAGGCAGTATATTAGGCTGTGAGGTATGGGAAGGTGTGCGAAGAGCCTTGTGTGCAAGGTTGAATCACGAACCAATTTAACTCATCAAAAATCTCCAAGGTGCAGAAACGTGGTTCTTTCACCCTCCCATACTACTTCGGGTGAGACCTTAGTCTGCACTCCACGGACTGTTTCCGAAAGGGCTAGTAGTACCAGGATTTGTTTGCATAACTTAACTCTAAACCTGGGTCAGGCCCCAATAAGTCAACTACTCACTCTGAAAGGTGATTGTACCAATCCTGGTCACGTTGTACCTTCCATCATCTCCCATCTCTATGTGCATCTAGAGATCCTTCTCATCTAAATCACCAAAAATCTCTATTCTTCTCCATATGAAATGAGGCACCACTATTCAAGTGTCACACGCTCCCCATCATTGTGTTTCTTATGCATGCAATGAGAGTAAAGTCAAGCTCGAACTTTGAAGTAAAAGCTTGACATGTTGCTCCTCCTATGGTCTTATTTCTTGTCTTATTGTGTGTACACTTTGTGGCATAGTGCCCAAATTCATGACAGTGAAAGCACTTGATTCTAGACAAGTCTTTCTTCTTGCCCCCTTGACTAGATTCTTCTTTGGATTGGGATTTCTTACCTTTCCCCTTCTTTTCTTTTCTAGCAAAGGCACAGTTTTCTTCATCCTCATCGTTGGATGAATTTTTGTCTCTGGTATTCTACCTCATTTCCTCCTACACCAAATTGGACCATACGCATTCCCAATTTGATATTTTCTCCCTCTCATTCACTAAATCTTAGTAGTTGTGCCAACTCTTTGGGAGGCCTAGAAGGGTTAGGCTTACCAAATCATCATCTTCTACAATAACACCAACTTGACCAAGTCCATCACGACGTTGTGAACCTTCTTAGGTACTGGGGAATGGCTTCTTTCTTTTGCATCTTGATATTTCGAAGTTTGTCCTTGAGCTCCAACTTCTTATGGTCACTACTATTCTGGAACATATCTATCAATGCTTGTAACATTACATACAAATTATCCTTCCTGTGGATATTTGAGACAATATGGTCTTGTACTCCCTCCAATATGATTCTCTTCACCTTGGCTACACACTTCTTCCATTCTTCTAGATTTATAGCATTAGATGTTGCTAGTTTTGGGATATCGTTATCAATGAATTCCTTTAGTCCATTATCTTCCAACACTACCTCCATGTGGTCCTTCCAAGCAACATAATTTGAGCTTCCCTCAAGGGAATACTCGAGCCTTAGTCCATAGAAATCCATCCTTCTAGATCTGAAGAATTGGTCTTGCAAATTGAATCCTCTTGCAATAAAAAATTTGAAATCTATACTCTATAGTGAATCCTACTCTGAAACCATGTATGAATTAATGTGTAGATTCAACATTTCTTAGGAAATTTAATAAATCACAGGAATTGAAGCTACTCTAATGATTTGCGGAATTTAATTCACCATCTAGAACAAAAATCATAGACATGCAAAAAGAAACATCACACATACATAGAGATTTATCTAGGGGAATCAACTGCTCAAAACCCCTTCCTATATGTATTGCATTAATCTGAGAATAAAGAAGAAATACATATGCTTTCTCAAGCTTGAGCACACCCTGCAAGTGTATAGTTTATCCCTCTGCGTGACTAACTGAATTTGTCCAGCACTTAGCCAATTTTAAAGCTCTCCAAGCTCATATTTCCTTTCATTGTTCCTCCAGGAAAATGGCCCCTATTATTTAGGAATTTCCCACTATTGAATTGTGCAATTCCTCTAGCTCCTTCCTCTAACTGGATGCACCACCTGTACACATGGGAATATGTTATAACTAGTAGTACACTGCCTTGGAATTTCCATCTCAACTAGGTAACTCCAATTATTTGCATGCAACAATTATTTTGGGTTGACTGATTAGTTAACTAGTTGATCACTGAGTGTGGTTGAAATTCCACTTCCAAATCTTGACCTTTACTAGTTCTTCTGACAGTTAGAACTAGTTTAACTGACAATAACTCAAATTAATTAAAATAGATTGCTAAAGATTATAAATAAATCATATTGGAATGAAATCAAGCTTCCCCAACTCGAATTAATTGATTGAAATAAGTGACAAGTGTCATGTCACCTTAGTTAACTACTTCCAAGATTTCTATTGAAATAGAAATTTGGATTTCTCTAGTTTGACCAAGGCAAATTCAAACTAAGATTTTATTTTTGCATTTTCAGTAGTCTAAGAGTCACAAGAAGGTGAAGTATCACCCTATTTGTTATATATACACCCTCATTGTACAAGAAAAGGAATTTTTGCCTTGGCTTATCCCATAAGACGTCAAAGACAAAAAATTATTACTTTTGGGGAGCAAGTAATTTCTCCAACACTCCACTATTGGAGCAAGTGATGTTTTTTGTATTCATGTATCTTGGGAATTTTATTTAATATTTGAAGTCTAATGGCCAGCATGTTTTTCATGATTGAATTATGAATATTTGTAAGATTGTTCTATAAATTTTTATGAGTCATGTTTTATTTCACCAGTACTAAAGTAGTTGAACTATTTCAGTTATTTTAGTGCTTATCATATTGAGAATTTGTTCTAGTGGTTGTAATGATCATTTCATCTTTGTGGGCTATTCCCCTAGATGTTAGAAGAATATTTCATGTTTATGTGTGTCTCCATCAGGCTGGTGCTATTACCTCTCTCTTAGAAGCTCATTTTCTCTTCCCTCCACAGTGGAAAAACCTTAATGTACTTGCAAATGAACATTCACTAGGCACACTTGCTTTTTCAAGGCACGTATGTGTTTATCTCTCTTACTAACAGCTAAATCCAAGTCAAATATTCAAGTCTACGGTGACTAGGATGTATTCTAGATTGGACTCCTACACCAAACTATGTGAGATCTAGCTAGGACCACATATTAGGCAGACCTCTTTGAATGTTGGCAGGTCCAACACTGCCAAAATTTATGGTGCCAGGAGGAGGGAAATCAATTTTTTTTATGGTTGATAACTCCACACATCCACATCATTCTTCTTCCAGACAATGTGGTAACATTCCTAGCACCTCTCTAAATCTGAAATAGGAAGATCTTCTCATCCAGGCCCGAAAGCAACTTGTGAATTTACTTATGATAAAATCTAGGCATCTCAACCTATAATCAATTAGTTTGTGAAGGTTATTGGATTGATTCCTGGAGCACAAAATATTCCTCATTTTCTAATGAGAAAGGAAACAACTCCTGCTAGCATTGATTAAAGCACATAATTTCCATTAGATTCAAAATAAATTGAAATAACTTCACATCATACCTCATTGGTAACTCATCAATAAGCTACACTTGCAATCTTGTTTACTTCCTATCACAACAAGTAAACATAGCATCTTTGATCAAATCACCATGTATAAACATATCACATCAGGTTAGCTCAAAACACAACCATCATAGATTAAAATCATAAATCACATGTAACCATCATAAACCAAAACCATAGATCACATGTAATCATCATAAACCTAAATCATAGATCACATGTAATCATCATGGACCAAAATCATAAATCACATGCATAATAAAACTGAGGTAAAATATTGATACTTATCCTTTAATCAACCCTTATCTTATACCTTTTTCCTTATTCTTTACACACTCCACATCGATTTCCACACCTAACAAACACCCAATGCCTTCTCCTCAACCATGTACACATAGACATAGTGTGCATCACACACATACAACCACACATGGCATACAACACCATGAAATACATGTACCTACACAAAACATACAACACATACACCTACACCCAGTGTACAACACAACATGATACATACGCCCACATCCGATATACACAAACACACAATACATATGCCTACATCTGGCATATAACACAATACATATGCGTACATGGAGTACAACATAACGAATACACATGTCACAATACCCTGACTACATAATGCTTATACATAGTATTGCATGACCTCAAAACATCTTGTATGACATGCACACAATACCACACGTACACCAGTACCATATGTACAACATGTACACAGTACCACATGTACACTACACCACCTAAACAACAAGTGCACAACATCACATGTACACGACACCACCTTCACAATGTGTACACAATGCCACATGTACACTGCACCGCCTATACAACGTGTACACAATACCGCACACATTACATGTACGCAACACCACATGTACACAACACCACATGCACAGAGCACCACATGTACAACATGTCCACAACACTACATGCTCACAACACCACTTGTACACTCATGCACACAACATCATATATACATAGCACCATATGTACAACATGCACACAACACCATATATACATAGCACTACATATACAACATGTACACAACACTACATATCCAAGATGTGCACAACACCATATCTATGCAACGACTCATATCCATCATGCAAATAGTACAACATGTACACAACACCGCATATACAACATGTACATAGCACCATCTATACCTAGCACTGTATATGTAGCATTCACACAACACTATCTATACCACCATGTATATAACATTTTATAAACAACATGTACACACACTATATATACACAACACGACATGTGCAAAACATCACAGATGCAGTATGTACAACATATACAACATATGCACCAGAGTAGTACCACACATCCAAAGCCACATTGTCCCTACCAAGAAACCTTTCTTCCAGTGCCTTATCCATGCTTGTCCTAGCATGTCGCAGACCACATTGCTTTCATTTCATTAATGTATCCCTTGGCCTAGCTTGTTCATAACATAAACATAATATAATAACATAATATCAATTCATATCCATATGAAACTGACCTCATATATTTGTTGGGGCCACTCTTCCCACTTCATTCCTCATGAACTAGGAATCTGTTCATGTCATTCACTTGCATAAGCAATCATTCTTCCACAAGAACAATTCCTGATGACCCTATCAGACATCAACATATATATGTATATATATATATATATATTATATATATATATATATAAACAATCATGATCCTATGAGACAATGACATACATACCTACATGCATACATATGTATATAAACATCAACATAATCATGATCATAACATAATTACTAGATAGAATAAGGTAAAGGCTAAGAGAACTCCCTTTATTTGTGCACACCATGCACAACATTGAGAACAATCGTTCCCAACATAGTCAAGCATCTGATGCCTCAGATCCATTTACTCCACATTTCTTGTTAACTTTCTCATGTTTGTCTTGCCACCATCCATTAACACTTACGGACCCAACCAACTTAGTTGATTGTCATACTCTTGCCTCCAATTGCCCTTATACATGCTTCATCTTCATATGAGCCTTACATCACCTATTGGACTTCATTCGTCTCTCCCCGACCTCCATTAAATTTCAGCTTTCAAAACAAATTCCCAAGACTCAAAAATTAAAAGGCAAGCATAAGAAAAAAACAAGAAGAAAACCATTAAAACCAATAACAATACGACACGACAAAAAAAGTGGCATGATCATGGACTAGACATAACAAAACTACAAATAAAGCACAATAAAATCACAAAATACCAAAAGAACAAGACTAACCACAGACACCATGACTCAATCCCCATGGTTCCCAGTGCTTCAAAGGGAAATCTCAACCTGAGCCTTCTTCGAGATTTCATGCAAATCTCCTTTTCCATGCAATCCCTTGCATCATATTACCATAAACACATAACTATTAGTGCTTAAATAAACATAAAAATACATTGGTTGCCTTGTCTTGTTGTGCCTAGCACATTGCCTTGTGACTGAACACATCCATGCCATCTCTCAAGGGACACCAATTCCCCTGACAAATCCACTTATAACTAGTAACTAGTTGATGTACCTATCAAATACATGTTTATAACTATAGCACATATCTGCATAATGTCAGAAAAAATCAAGGTTAAGAAGATTTCATTTATGCAAATCACTCATTCATTTGGAATTGGGGTTTCCAAACATAGCCAGAGGAATTATTTTCCAATTCCTTTCTTTTACCCTTTTAACCTTGTTGCAATTGAGGCTCACTATGTATTGTCACATCACCCAACTATTAGTTATATAAACACATCAACTATTACCATGTCACACTAATACCAAGCATGTTTCTGGCAACTGTTTACACATGTCAACCACATGTTCCAAATATCAAGACAATCATATCTATCAGTTTGAAATAAACCTTTACCATGACTAACAATCATGTCATAATCCATAGTCAACTCATAGTCATTGGACATAATGATACAACTGTCACCTACTACACTCAAGTACATATCAACTGTCTCAACACATATGTGTTAGTAAAATCATCTTAAAATAGGATCATTTGACACATACCCATATTATGCAATTCATCAAACATTCAACCAACTTGCTAACATACCATGTTAGATAAATCAACTAGATGACATAATAGACACCAAACACTCAAACACCAAATATAAAACATAAGAAAACTCATACCTTAATGTGTCTCAGCGGAGGGTATCTTTTCGGCATAATCAATCCAGATTAGCATTATATAGCTTTACAACATATCAAATAAAGCATAAATAAGGTCATGATATCCATAATTGTCACTAGCTAACATGTCCACATTGTAAACTCATAAAAAATTATCATTCACACATAATAATCACATTTGCACAATCAATCTAGATTAGTATGACATAATATCACATCATATTAACTCACACCTAAATGTAATAACCCTAAACCATTTGCATAGACCAATCCAACTTAGTAAAATACATATAACATCAAGGTCTTAATGCAATAACCTTAATTATCAAGTTTAATAGCATATAAAAACAACAAGTTATATATCATTTTCATCAACAACATATAACTGAATCATCAAGTTATCTAACATAAAAAAAACTCTAGCAATGCATACAAACACATGTCACTAACATTCATGACTATCTGACACATATGCATATGAATACACTAATTAACTAGCATTTATCATGTATGTAAACATAAAATCAATAGAATGAAAATCATACACATAACCATAATGCATATACAATCCTTAACCTACATACCTACATTCCCAACATACAAACATGTACGATGACATGCTCTTTCCTTCAAGTCCAATGTTGCAACTTCACTTTAATTATTTACATCTCCTACTCTATCTCAACCAAGACATTAGCATCATAACATACCAACAACATCATGATGACCTAATTGCATATAATGACCTCATGCATGAGAACCTTCACCATGATGATGCATTCCTAACAACATATAAACAGTGACATTCATAACAAATGCATAACTAACATGAATTCATGACAATCACATCCAACAACAATGCCATCAACTTCCACATGGAAACAAAACTGCCACAATGACCACCACCATGCATAAACAACAAGAACATAATCCATAAACATACAAAACACATATGAAATCAACATGTATGCATGACAAATACATTCACCCAAGGAAAACACAACCACACTCTTATACTAATTTGTAACACCCTCCTCCCATATCTACCCAAGTAACCAACCAACCTTGGTAAACATGCGACGAGAGCTACAATAATATGATTCAAACTCCTTAGTGGCCTTAAGCAAATGGAATCGATGGAAACACATCAACCATACACTCCACATCAGCAACAACACTCCCAAGCAACATCCCAGCCACTCAGGTATCTTGTCCATGGGTTCCACTGACCTTTCAGACCTCTTGGCCTCTGGATGCTCTCATGCTATGGGAATGCTAATGTCCAGATACTGTTGGATGCTCTCACAAGCCTTCATGTTTTCATCCAGGGACTTTTCCCAGCAAACCTATGTTAGCATCCATGAAATTTAAGGCACTTTTCTAGCCCAAAATTCTATCCACTCCCAATAAGTTGTTGTAGCTTCCAAAATCATCAAATACATGATGATAATACTAAGAAACCAAAAATCAACTTCAGGACTAGGCCTAACCATCTCCAACTCGGAATGACATTCTCTCAAACACTTGGCATCAATGCAATCTATAGGTTTAGGATACAAGACAAAACATGAATGACTGAAAACTCTTATGAACATGACAAGAAGGATCACCACCTTCTCCCTTGGACCCTTATGAAATCAATTAGGTCTTGTATTCATCATTTAACCATTACAAGTAAATACATGAAATAACCATGACATGAACTAGTCAATTAACCATTCTTATAGCCAACATAAAACCATGGAAATAATAGAGATATAACAACCATTAAATCCACATAGAAAAAAGTACAAAATCAAGAGAATTCAGCTTTCATTAATCATAGGTAAATCCAACCAGGTTCAGGATTTCCATGTACCACCCAACCATAGACATGGTTGAAACAAATCTTTCTTTCAGCTAGTCACCCCCGTGCCATATTCCAAGCATCAATGTGGTATATCATGGATAAATAAATCCAAAAAAAACCAAGGGAATCCATAGGTTAAACCACCTCCACCTTCACAAAACTATGATCACACCGAAATGAATGCTCCAATCACAAAATTGAACCAAACATGGAATGCCATCCGAAATCCATCACTATCCTTGACGAATTTTTTGTCTCCTTGTCTCTCAAACTTTACCCATGGGGGATTCACTCAGTGAACCTCTAACATATCACGTGCATTCCTGGCATATTAAAAAATACACTTAATTTGACTATATATTGGAAAATCACTCAAAAAATCACATTATTTAACCGCTTATCAATATGAACGCAATACAACATCCCAATTTAAAAAACCCCTACTTTCACTAGATATTCTAGGTATCCATTTTTTCATTAATATTTGTTATACCTCTTTATATTTTTTCATTAAATTTAAGTTCCATATTTTATATTCTCCAATATTAAAACCCTTTACCCCCTATATATCCCCCAATATATTATGTCATTTTTTCCTCAATATATATCCCCCAATATATTATGTCATTTTTTCCTCAATATATATCCCCCAATATGAACCCACGTGGTATGATATTTCTCCCCCAATGAAGCCCTCGTGGCTTTATCGCAATCCACACCGGATAACTAGTCCCTAAACCGAGACTCCTCCCTCAGGCTTTACCATGTACCCTGCCAAAACTGGTCAAGGGATTCTTGGGCCTTTGGGAATGAACCTTGAGACCACCTCCATTCTTAAATCCATCCGGAAAATCCAAAGTTCAAAACCAAGCTAAACATCCCAACACACCATGACATCCAGAAAAAAGGAAAATTTAAGCTGAAAACCATTGTCATACCCGACAAAACTATGCTACTGATAGCAAGAGAACCATACACCAACATGCAAAGACATTCATGTCAAAACCATCTAGGAAATCACACATGCAATATGCTACCTGAAAGTATTCATGTTGAATCAACTTGATCTTTCTTTTCCTTACTTGATCCTTTATTTCCTCCCATTCCTTTCCTTGTCCTTTGTAACATCCCTCCCTTAATAATCAATAATAAATAATAAGAACTAATAAAAATAATACAAAAATAATAATTAATAATAAAAACATTAATAATGAATAAAATAAATAAACCACTTAATAAACAATAAATAATAATAACTAATAAAAAATAATAATACAAAAATAATAAGTAATAATAAAAATAATGAATAAAAATAAATAAATCATAATAAAAATAATAAAAATGATATTAAAAGATATAAGTAAATAAAAATAGTAATAACCAAAATAACAAATAAAAAAATGATATTAAAAGAATTAAGTAATAAAAAAAAAAATAGTAATAACCATGTTAAAACTCTAATAAAAAAAGGGGAAATTATCAAAAAATCAAAGGAAAGTAAAGAAAATGTAGCATGCAGACACATGGAGGGTGGGCATGTAGCATGCAGACACATGGAGGGTGTGCATGTGGTTTCCCTTCCAATGTTTTGTTCTATTTAATGAATGATGAGGAGGATGGGAGGGGGTTCGATCATTCTGAGGTTCTATCTTCATTCTCTTGGGAGAATACTAAGACTTAGGAATACTGGCAGTAGTCGTTGATTGAGGGCTCGGGGGTGGCCAGTTGTAGCAGAATCCTGCACAATTGAGCCTACGGTTGGGAGGAGAGTCGTCTCCAAATCTTGTGGTCACTTCGCAGCCGGAAAGTACAGGTATAATTTCATTGAAAGAATTGTTTTCCTTTTGACATTAATTTTAGTTTTACTTGTGCTGTTACACAGATTCAACGCAGAGAAACCATGACTATGGTTGCGTTCAACGTAGCCTCCTTTGTCAACAGTATGTACTCCACCGACGAAATTAACGTCGTTTCAGACGTTGGACGACACCGTGTGTTGTTCCATTCCATAATCGAAAGAATGCTTTAAACGCCTGGAAGGAAACCTCTTCTCATTACCTTATCGGGTCTGGAAGTGCGATATCGCTTAATTTTGTCTAGCGTGCTTCCTCCTGTGACACCTAATGTGCATGTCGTATGAACAACTTCCTCATCTACGCTCCACAACTTTTTCTAACGGCGACCTCCACCCCGTCATCGAGCTACGACTCCTCCTTCTCATCTACACAAAGATCCACGCCCCAACAAGCTCACACACGATCTACGCAGAACACATTGTTAATTAATTACACAACCTCTCTCATAATCCCACCTCTTGATACCATCTTAAAAAATGGTTGAAAGCACTTATATATTTCACACATAGGTGTATCCGTTAACACATACACTTTACATTTAGAGATTACTCTAATATATAGAATTTCTCATATCTTATTTATTCCTAACTTAGAAAGAGAAGATGAGAGAATTTTTTGACCATCTCAAACCAACATCTCATAGAAAGAGAGATTGAGAGAATTTCTCAACCATCTCAAACCAACATCTCAAATATAAGATGTAAGCATTAACTCCAAGAAAATAATGTGAAGTGCTTAATTAACCTTGGGTTTCGTAAAGGAGTGGATTGTGAAAAAAAAGAATAATCAATGTAATTTGCATTTTGGTTTTCTAGCTTCTTATGCTTCCTGGTTAACTTTTATATATTTAAAAATCGATTTAACATATAGAATGACAAACACGTATCTAGTTATCATTATCCAAATCTCTTCACTCGGAGAACAAACAAAAAAAATGTATGTAATATTGTTGGGACCTGTCAATGAGGTAGGTCCGCCGTTTATATATATATGTATGGTATTTTTATATAGATGGTAGAGTTTGCAATTGTTAATTGGTTTCTAAGAATATCCTGAAATCTACTATGGAGATAAATTCAACGATGTTTCTCCTCTACTTTTTACTCGGCAATTTTTGAAATCTATTATGTACTACAGTCCCCTGTGGTTTTCAAATCGTATCCACCTAAAGAAGCTAGAGAAAAAGGAAAAGGCATCAGTGGGCCACCTTATCTTTTGAGATATGCTTGTATAGCGAATTCCGGACGTTATATGGCATTACAAGTGACAATACACACATCGAGAATGGTCAGATAATATCTGGGCGTGCTGGTTTTTTGGAAATACTTAAAACACATGTGCCCAAATTTCTAAGTTAGTCCAACAGAGGCGCCCACAGAATATTTCATGTTTGACGTGATTGACACCCGTATTCTTGTAGTTATTCTATTTGTCGTAGTCTAAAAAGACTATTTTTTTTTCCTGCCTCCTTGTGTTTATTCTATTTGCCCTGGTTTAAAAAAATGTTTTTTCCTGGTATTTCTTATAAATTTTCCTAAAATTTTGATTAAGTTTGGTAAATATTTTTAATAATTTAAATTAAGATTGTTAAATTTTAAAATTTTGGAGATTTTTATGATGATGTTAAATCTATTTCTACTATTAAAAATATGATTCTAACTCTTTTACTAATTTTTTTTTTGAATTTTGTTTATTTAGATCACTTTCAAAAAACCATTCCTCCCCCTCTATATCTTTGGCGATTCCTATTTCCAACTCTATTGAAATATAAATGCAGTCTGACATGCTAGGGGAATAAGAGTTGCCTTGCATTTATATTTCTCTCAAAGTTGACTTTGGCATGTTAGCAGCAAGGCAACCCTTATTCCCCTTGCATGTCAGAAGCATTTATATTTCAATAGGGTTGGAAATAGAAATTGCCTATATCTTTCATTTTATTTTTTGACATGCATCTGTTTGCTGCGTATCCGTCTCTCAATCGTCTCTTCGTACGGAGAAAAGGACGAGAAGTCTATTTTATCCCCACCTATATGACCCACTTCACCTCCATCAATAATTAAAAGAGCAACTGTACAAACGCACTCACCACTCACTTTACGGCCGTGTTTATCCTCCCGCTGCACATCATTGAAGGTGGGGCAGTTGTTTCCAAATACCAAAGATTGTAATGATGTATGATAGCTGTAGTGGCTTTATGGCTAAATCATTTAGCAGCTCAAAAATTTACTATATAGCTGATGGTAAGATAGGTTTGTAATTTATATATATTGATAAAAGAAGTATATTTGAATTAATTCTGAAAAGTAATTAGTTGGTGTGAGATTAATTATCATTTTAGGAAAAGAAATTGAAGAGGAAACAAAAGTATAATCATCATATAATATATTAAATTATGTATGATTTAAAATTATTTTTAATTAGCTAAGAGTTTGTTTTTTTTGGACATAAGGAAACACTTTAACGGCCTAAGACTTACAGGCATCTGAGAGGAGTGAAACCCTCTCCCCTTATAGATGGCTAGCAAGCTATTTCAAGTGACGTGGTTTTCTTTGAATAATGGTGATGAGTCTTCCTACATTTGCGGATAACAACTATGGATGGTTGTCCTCACTGCTAGTTTGATAAGTAAGTTATGATAGGTTTTCCCACTAGTTAAAAAATCATGTCACACAATTTTTTGTTTTCTTATTTAAATAAATTATTATGAGATACAACATGTATAAACTCACCGAAATATTATATATATTATTGTCACTTAGAGTTATCTTGTGTGGTTAGGTGGAAAGACTATTATCTTCCCTAAAGGTTCAAATCCTGGCTAGGGACATGATGAGTTATAATGCCTTAATATATATCATCCTAAATAGAATCCTACACGATTCTTCCAAACCACAATCATGATGAGTTATGATGCCTTAATATATATTATCCTAAATAGAATCCTACAAGATTCTTCCAAACCACAATCATCATCATCTTTACAAAACTTACATTTTCTTTGTACTGCATTATTATTTGGGTGTGTTGTCCAAAATGCAATCATGTAATTTGTGCTCTTGTTTCCCCAATAGAGGGGAATACCTACCTTTATGGAACTTACCTTTGTTGTTTAAAATTGGTTTTTGACTATATATATGGATTCAATGCCCTCATAAATCTCCAAGGCACTCATATTGTGTAGAGTTCATAATTCAAGCCCATAGAGGAGAAGGCCTACCTTTACAGAACATACCTTTGTTGTTTAAAATTGGTTTTTGACTACATATATGGATTCAATGTCCTGATAAATCCCGAAGGCACTAACATTGTGTAGAGTTCATAATTCAAGCCCCTAGAAATCCTTGATCATGTCCAAAATAAGTTGTAGTCTAGCTGTTATATGTTTTCGAGGTTTTTCTGGCTTATTTTCTGGTCTAATTTGCCCATATTCTCGCAGAAATTTGTTGGAATCACAAGTTTGAGTTGCGTATTCCCCACAATCCTAGTGCCTTCAAGGGTTTATCATGGGTAAACATTAAGCACCATGCACTAAGCCAATGATTGGCTTAGTGTTCTTTCATCTTGTCCATTAAATATTACTTTATTCTCATCCAAAGGATAATATGGAAAGACATTGAGCCAATGATTGGCTCAATTCTTGAAGCTTAATATTTTCCTTATGACGAGACTCTCTAGACTCTATTTATAGAGACTACACCACTTTTATGATCTAGTTTTTAGGGCTATGCTCTACTCATCATTTTCCCGTACGTTATTGCTCGTCGTTTTTCATTCATTATTATGATAAACTAGAGCACACCCAAAACCCACTAATCACAAGATGATGACAACTCTAACCCCTCTTGTACTATCATTCATTATCTTTCCATTGTTCTTAATATTATTCATCAAGTTACTCTGCTACAACAAAATGCATAGAGGTTAGTAGATTTAGAATACCTCCAGATCCAATAGTCTCTATGTAGTTTATTGCAACATTTATGAATATCATCCTACAATGTATACGCACTTTGAAATGGCATTTAGTATTTTCTCGTTCGATGTTTAGCTACTACTTAATTACCTTCCAACAAACTCATAAACAATGTTGAAGAGTCCATGACTGGATCTGGAATACCCCAAGATCAAATTATCCTAGATCAAATAGTCTCTTTACTCTCTGCTGAAGCATTGAATATTTTGTCATTTCAAACCTTCTGATCAAAACCATGCACTCTATGGCTGCATTTAATATTTTACCACCCCATTCTTAAACACCACTTAAAGAGAATTACAAATGTACACTCAAATTCATAAATGCCACTATAGATTGCACATAGGTAGGTTGATAGGGAGTACCCCACATCCAACTACCTCCAAGAAATGTGAGACAACATTAAATATTTGTAGTTGTTGCCATTTGCTAGGTGTCACAAACACCTTGAAGTATACACATAAATTCCATGGTAGAGTGCATATAAATAATTGGATGCATAAAGATATTTGGATGCAATACACCAACATCTGTGGACCTCTATGCAATGTCACATGGTCTGGGTTGAGTCCGGGTTGTTCGACAATGATTAGGTTCAGTTTGAGTTCAATTTTTCTGATGTGGTTCAAATGAGGTTCACCATTAGGTTTGTATATATATTATATATATATATATATATATATAAAATGAATATAGGATAAAATAGTAATAAATCAACATTGGTAAACATAAAAACGCCATCACAGACATGGAAATTGCAAGGATAAATTACGAGCTTGAGTTGTGACATGAGGTTATGAATTTTGATCAATGGACTTGGTTACTGGCTATGAGGTTGGATGAAGTTCGATGAAGCTCAATTTCTTTTAAGGTTAGCCAAAATTCAAACCTCAAGGTTAAAGTTCGATGAACCTTGTGATATAACCTTTATGTACTATGAAACAACATCTAATATTCTATCATTACCTACTTAGAAACCATTTAAACAAAGTCCTACATGTCTAATCCCCTTGATACAAACTCATAAATGCAACTAGACATATAGGTACCCCTATGCTCTATGGGGCAACATCTAATATTATACCATTGCCTCCTTAGGCACTACTTAAACAAAATCACATGTCTTTTTTAGCAACTTGAGAAAAACTCATAAATGCAGCGACAAAGTACATATATATAATTAAATGGATGATATTAGCCAAAACAATTGTCAATTCTAATAATAAATTACATGTTTTTGATTAAATATTAACTTACATTCTATATGTATAACTATTAAAACATAAACATAATACTATACCAAGACATAATATTTAGATCTGGTAATAATGTATATATATCATAATAGCATTTAATACTCTGTAACAAATGGCTTGGTATCCAAGCATAAATGTCATACCAAAATGCATGGATAATATTAAATGTAGAGATATTTTAAATTCAGCGATACTTATACACTCTACTAAGACATTTAATATTTTGAGACTTGGTGTTTAGCCAATAACCAATTGTAAACAATATGTAATAAGTCAATAATTTACTCACTATTTTTACATCTTATCCAATGGGTAAAAATATGTCCTTTTTAGCAACTTGAGAAAAACTCATAAATGCAACGACAAAGTACATATATATAATTAACTGGATGATATTAGCCAAAACAATTGTCAATTCTAATAATAAATTACTTTTTAAGTATGGGGGTTTACGCAGTGCATTATATTAGATATCATTTTGGGATTCAACTGCGTTAAGTAAGTCATTCACGTATGACCATTTCCATGAGAGGTAGTCGTAACTGACTAATTTCTCATGATTTTTGAATAGTTCACTTAGCACTCATTGCATCGGTGATACTCACAGGGGTGAAGAAGTGGGATTGAAACTAGTGAAATGTGGAGAACGAATCACATAGCATCAATCGTCACTTCCGGGGCTTGCACCCGGTAACCAGGACTTCCCAGGAGGTCAACCATCCCAGAACTCCTTTGGCTCAAGCGCGCTTAACTATGGAGTTTTTTCCACAATCAAGCCCACTTAGCTTGCTACCTCATTTGCAAAACCTTAGCAAGTATTGTGCCTCATGAACCATTCAAGTAGAGATCCCTT